>CAODLS011338553.1:0-17540 GCA_948243855.1 Flueggea neowawraea | reverse complement strand
TAATTCTATTACTGTTGATGATAATTTGTTGTGGCAAATGCGTCTTAGGTATTTAAATTTTGGGAGCATGAAATTTCTGGCTCATCATTAATGGGTTTCTAAATTGCCGCATATTGAAATTCCTAATCATGTTTGTGAGACTTATGTCTTGGGCAAGAAGCATAGAGATCCTTGTTCCTAAAGAACAAGCATGTAGAGCTCAAAGACCGTTTGAATTAGTGCATTTAGATTTGTGCTCTGTGGAGGTTCCTTCCAATAGTGGTAGTAAGTACTTCATCACTTTCATTGATCATTTTAGTCAAAAGACTTGGGTTTATTTTTTGAAGCATAAATCTGATGCTTGTAATATCTTCAAAGAATTTTTGGCTTATGCTGAAAAACAGAGTGGCTATTCTATCAAAATTTTGAGAACATATAGAGGAACAGAGTATACTGTGTGTGATGATTTTTTGAAGAAAAGAGGCATACATCATCAACTGACTGCAAGCTACACTCTTCAACAAAATGGAGTAGTTGAAAGAAAGAATATAACAATCATGGATATGGTTCGATGCATGCTGCATTGTAAGATGTTGCCAAAGAGATTTTGGGCCGAAGCAGCTGCTTGTGCAATATATGTCTTGAACAGGTGTTACACACGAAGTTTACAATACAAGACACCTTATGAAGCATGGTGTGGACGAAAACCAAATCTAAATCATCTCAAGGTATTTGGTTACATTACTTATGCTCATATTCCTACTAAATTGAGGAAGAAATTAAATGATAGAGCAGAAAAATGCATATTTGTTGGATATTGTCATGAGACAAAAGGTTACAAACTTTACAATCCTGTGGCGAAGAAAATTGTCATAAGCTGTGATGTGACTTTTGAAGAAGAAAAAACTTGGGATTGGTCAAGTGAAGAGAAGAAGACATTGCTTACACCCATAGTCGCTGCCCAAGAAGATAATCAAGATGCTCAATTATCTACTACTACACCACCTGTTAGAGAATCTAGTCGGCCACAATAAGACCACCGCTTGCCTTCTCGCCTCTAAGATTATGTGATTAGTCGCGACGACGATCCAGAAGATGGTTAAGAAGTTGCTCATTATTCTTATTTTGCAAGATGCAACTCAATAAATTGTGAAGAGATTGCAAAAGAAACTCGACGAGTTAAGACCATAAATAATAAGATTTGAGTAATCAAGAAGAACATCACATGTAGATTTACAAGTCCTTCAAGAGGGAAGAAAGAAATTGGAAACAAATGGAATTTCACATTCAAGACGAATAGAAAGGAATACCTAAGCAAGAAAAGAAGGCCTAAGACTTTTGAGACTTGAAAATGAGTACGAGTTCATGCAAATTGAAAGCAAGTCACAACTGGGCTAAATCACAAACTAGCTGGATCCAGTTAGACTTGAGAGGGAGATATTGGAAAGAGAAGAATGAGAAGAATTATTCTTTTGAAGTTCAAAGATTTGGTTATGAAGTTGAAGACAATGCTTGGCATGGAGAAGTTTCAATAGCTTGGTTTAAGGGAAGCAATGTAAGAATATTAAACCAAGTTAAATTGAAATTTATTATTAGAATAGGAGTTTGATTCAAAGTTAATTAGATTTACTTGTTCTAATAAAATTTATATTGGACAATTATACGCATTTAAATTGGAATATATAGAATGTTGTAATAAGAGGCTCTGGAACAAAAAGATTTTTAGAATTTCATAAATTAATGGAAAATCATATGCATTTTCTATTCAGAAATTGATATTACTTCGTGAATTTAGGAAAAAAACATAAATCTTTCCACTCTAATTTGTATCAATAATATACGGAATTGTTTCCTTCTTATGATTATGTTGGTTTGCAAGTGCAATTCACAAAACCAATTTATATTTTAGTGATATTAATGTTATAATTATTTTTTTGAAATGACATTATAATTAATTTTAAAAATTAAAGATTCGATTCAAATCCATGATTTAACACTTATTTTCAATATAAAGATTTGTAAATCAAAATATTTCGTAACGTTTGGTAAATTAAATTTCTATCGCTATAAATGTGTTAATAGCTTTGTTTTTTTATATATAAGAATAAAATGGATAAATTAAATAAAAATCCATATTCCCTAACCAACCCACTCAAGGACTCAACCTTCCCTTTCATGAAGAGGCAAAGCCCTCAATTCCACTAGCCCCACCCTTGCCCTTTCAAAAGATAAAAATGACCCCACCATATCTTCCATGTGTCAAAATCCTGCCCCACTTTAATCCAACACGTGCCAATATCGCGTCAACATGTACGACCCCACTAACCAGGCCTAATTACAATCGTACACGTGCCCCCTCACGGGGAATAAAACTTAGGTACCGTCGGATATGCCTCCTTCTTATCGGATATCATCCGGTATATCCCTTTCTACAATAATAATAATCCTCTCATCCAGTTCCCTCGAATATTCCCAAATAAATTCCTTTCTCTAACCTACCTTTATATATATCACCTCCATTTTTTTCCATTGTTAATAACAAATAAAAATTAAAGCTATAATCCACTTACCTGTAACGGATCATGTCGATCTTCGTCCGAGCGAAACGAGTCACCGACCCGCTCGACGACACCGCCAAGCAACGACTTGTCGGCGGCGGAGCCTTACTCAGTTACGGCAGCAGTGGCAGCGAACACTCTGGAGATGACTTGGCCGACCTCCTCGACGACTTCTTTCTGGATTCCGAGTTTGAAACGGATCAGCCTGCTGCAAGATATGAGTCGGGCTCCGACCGAGTTGACTCAGTCTCTGATTGCACTGATCACGCTGAAGACATCTTAAGATCGGCGTTGCTTAACAAATCGGACTCTTATAGGAACCTATTGTACGGACATGTGATGACAGCGATGGAGGTCTTTCCCAGTGCGAGGAATTTTGAGAGGAGTTTGACACGACGGAAGGTGATGTCGTTTTTGAGAGAGAGAGGACACAATGCGGCAATCTGTAAAACCAAATGGGACTCGTCCGGAAACCTAACCGCCGGGAACTATGAGTTCATCGACGTGCTGCTTCCCTCTTCCGCCACGTCGTCGCAGAACCACAACCGTAATAACAACAACAACCAAAACCGTTACATAGTGGATCTCGACTTCGCGGCGCAGTTCGAGATCGCGCGGCCAACGGAGCAGTACCTGAATATCACGCAGTGTCTGCCGAGACTTTTCGTCGGAAAATGCGAGGACTTGAAGCGGATAGTCAGAGTCATCAGTGACGCCGCCAAGAGATCGCTCAAGTGCAACGACCTCACGCTTCCTCCGTGGAGGAAAAACCGTTACATGCAAAACAAGTGGTTCGGTCCGTACAGGAGGACGGTTAATGCTTCTCCCGTTAGTTCCCTCATCACTCCGGTTACCGGCGTTAAGTGCCGGTGTGTTGGATTCGACGATGCCGTCAGCCGCCGTTTGTTTGTTCGTACAAGATAGTCGTCGATGAAATTTTGATTTTTAGGCTTTTATTTTTGTATAATAATATAATAATATATGTTTGATTATTTTAAGAGGGAAACAGTGAAAAAAGAATACTGTAGACTGTAACGCGGCAAATGCACATAATGCACACAGCGGCGCATGCTAAGCGTTTATCACATGCGGACAAGAACTTTCGTTGTCTGTTTTATGAACGAATATCAACAATCGTTCTTGCCATGCCTTTCAATCGCACCTCAATTTGCCCTTGTCTGTGTTGTCGCTTTAAACATCCCATTCTTAAAATAATAAATTATCTTATCCATACACGTGGCCTCTCTCTCTCCCCCTCTCTCTCTCCAATCTCGTATAGATCTGCTGCACCCACTTCTACGTGCCACCCACTTCACGTCTGACCCTACCACATCAAAATATCATCATCTACTTTATTAACTTATCTTGTAATAAAATGATATTTCTGGTAAAAAAAATGATAATAATCATATTCATCTAACTTTAATGGATTAGATTGGCTAATAAAACCAATGTATGAAGTAAAATGTCTTTTAAAAATGTATTTAATATATAATTTGATATAAAATTTATTTCAAGTAAACACTTTCATTATAATAATCTGTTAATTTATAAGAATATACTGCAAAAAAATCTAATGATTTTACACACAATTTAGTAATTTTTCTACATAATTTATAATATGTTTCGTATCACTCGGCTCTATCTATTACTATTTATTTTCCTTATCCTTTCTTTTTACTTACGCAATTATCATGTAAACACATCGGAAAAGCAAATTAACATGTTACATATGGACTAATAAATCTTAAATACAATTATATATTTTCAAACATTAATTTACATATCACTTGTTAATTTATTTGATTAATTCACGTATTATTTATTAAATTTATTTGATACATGTATCAAGACGAGTAGAAAAGAATTTTCCAACAATGTAAGTAAAACAAGATTTGTCCACAATTATTATTTTGATCAAAATTACGAATTAGATATTACCTCATCTGTTTTCTTATAAACTTCCTTGGTCACTTCTTTGATCGAATTCTTACATAGCTAATATCACTGACATAAATCCTGATCACGTCGATCCGACACCTCATCAATATTATGCCGATTAACCACTATCTGTTTTCAACGGTTGTTCTGTATCCTCAACAATCCAACGGACGAGAGTGGCCTTCGAATATAGGCTTTTAATGTTTTGCGCGTTGTTTCGCTTTGTGAAGTGGCTCAAAAGAGAGAAGATTAGCCAAGTCGTGTCGTGGCATAATATGGATGGATGATTGAGGGTGAGGGTGGGGTACCCTAAGCTAGTTTGGCGCTTTGGCAATGACCCTTGAAAAGGGCAGGTCAGTCGTTAATGATGATGGAAGCCGTCTAGGTTCATAGGGGCATGTGACGTTATACTTTGTGGTACGAACTTTAACATCCTCGTGCAATGCAAACTAAGCGGACGTGTCCACCATGACATGCCACAGGTGCTCCATCATGTTTCACTTGGGTTTGACGACGTTGGGCTTAGCCCACTCTTTGGGTCATTTTGGGTTCACATGTTTTGGGGTCAGCCTCCAATGCAAATTTTTGAGGGAAAATCACACTTTTGCCGCCAATTAAAAATGCCAACACCTAGTGTTAACATATATTAAAAATAGCATCTTTTTAAAAATTCTTGAGAAATTAAATTTAAAAAAAATAAAAAAATTTAAGTTTTTAGAAGGTGTACTAAAAATGTACATTAGTGTACACAAGTGCAAAAGGCATTCATAATATTTTTTTTAAAAAAACTGATTTAATGTATTTCAACTGATGTACATAAGTGTAAATTGATATTTGTTATCTACTATTTAATCTACCAAAAGCAAACCATATACTTCTACTTTCTATATATTATTCTTAATTACAATTTTGAAATTGATTAAGGTATATGGATATATAATATCATTTTGATAGAGTAAATCTTAAACATTTGTCTATAATTTTTGAATTTGCTCGAAACTTTTAAGAGCAATTTTCATCTATTGATTATAGGGTTAATTTTATCTATGGTCACTAAAGTTTAAAGATTTTTTACCTATGATTACAAAACTCACATTTTGTTCAATATGGTCACTATGATTTGGAATTTTGTTCACCGGTAGTCATTACGATTTGGAGTTTTGTTCACCGGTGGTCATTATAGTCATTTTATTTGAATTTTCCAAAAGGTTAATTTATCTATGGTCACTCAACTTTAATGATTTTTTACCTATGGTCACAAAATTCACATTTTTTTCAACATGATCACTACTATTTGGAGTTTTGCTCACCAGTTGTCACTATAATCATTTTATTTGAATTTTTCAGCAAGTCCAGTGGCGTGGCTACCACATCATCATGACTATAAACAAACATTTAAATTGAACAGTAAAAAGAAACAAAGATTAACAACTTCAAATAGTCAATCATGACAATAAACAGACATTTATATTGAACATGTAAAAAAAAATTGAACGTGTCAAAATATCACAAACACACAATATATATGGACGTGATGTTCGATTCATATTATTGGTGGCTCTAAATTATTATGTGACATTAACATAACATAACACTTAACAAAAAAATTAACGATAACAATAAGTCTATGTAATTTTAAACCTACTTATAACTTTTTCTTATTAATTTTATGAATTTTGACTTCATATAAGTAATTAAGTTGGTTTAGGTTATATTAAAATTAGAATTTTTTAAAACTAGTTATACCAACCGACCGGTTCTATATTCTTATACATAATAAAAAAGCGCTTTAATTAAATGGTTTTGCAGTAAAAACTGAAAGAAAAACAAAAAAAATGAACATTAAAAAATTAATTAGCTCAATAATTAACACACAATATGTATGTTTGTGATATTTTGCATGTTCAATTTTTTTTTCAAGTTTAATTTAAATGTTTGTTTGTTGTCATGATTGGCTATTTGAAATTGATAATATTTGTTTCTTTTTACTGTTCAATATCATTTTTTTTTTGTTCAATGTGAGTTTTGTGACCACAAATAAAAAATCCTTGAAGTTTAGTGACTATAGATAGAATTAACCCATTGATTATATGTGGACATTTTTTATTTGGGTATCTTTGTTGGAGATGTCTATACCTTTGCACTTGACGGTGTAGTACAATACTAGGTGGACCAAGAGTTGGATGTTAGTATGTTAGCTACTACTCTTTTTGCCTTCTCATTCTCATGTGTTGTGAGATCTAAAATATGGTAGGCACAAGGGCGGAGGGAGATCGGGGTTGGTGGGGCACGTGACTCCACCTGCCGCCAGTCAGAACCCCCTTTATTAGGGGGTTTCTCCGACTCCGTCCTAGGGTGGACCCTCTCACCCCCCCTTTGTTGCTATGCTGCTGCAACTGTGCAAACTTGCAATTGAAAGAGACAATGGAAACGAAGATGTTTTGTTTAAAAAAAGCCATGTTTTTTTTAACAAAACGTCCTCAGCGAACGAAACGACAGGAAAAAAAAAAGCAAGATCAGGGCTGTAACATTCTCGCTTTTCTCACTTTCTCATCTCTATAACTCTCCTCTCTGTTGAAGCAAAATCGAGAGCACCACCAGGACCGTCTCAACTCGCCATCGACATCATCTAACGTCTGCCTTGCCTTGTGTTCGGTGAGTCCAAGCTCGAAGTTGTTGTTTCTTAGCTTACTTCCTTTTTCTTTTGTAGTTTTGATTTCAAATTGATTGTTAGGATTTTTGATTTAGGTTACTTTTTTTATTGTTGGGTTTTTTGATTTAGCTTACTTTCTTTTTCTTTTGTAGTTTTGATTTCAAAATTTCAATTAATTTAGGTAAGGATTTTTTGATTGTTGGGTTTTTTAATTGTTAGGTTTAGATTCCATTTAATTGGTTTGTTAACTTAAATGAGCAGTGATTGGATTTGGAGGGATTGAACTGAAAGGCACCGAATTTGTTTGCTAATTGCTCCATCTTCGTACCAGTAAGCATACTGCTACTTTGATTTGCCGTTTATTTTCCCCCTAATTTTAGTTAATTAGTGTGTATTCATTGTTAGCTTTTTAGATTGAATGAGTTGGATTGTTGGTTGGATTAGATTAAGTTTGTCAATTAGTTATTAGGTGAATTGTTGAGACTTGTTATATTTTAATTGAGACTTAAATATTTATTTATGTTCAATTTGGTATGTTGTCTAAAAAAGTAGACTTGTTGTAATTTTTCTGCACTCTATATATAGGTTGTAAAAAAAAATTATTTTAGTTAATCCTAATCTGACCCCACATCCAAGATTTTTTGGATCTGCCACTAATTAGAGGTCAGGAGAAGAGTTGAAAATGAAGTTATTTTAGATCATTTTCAGAATATAAAAAGTTGTAGGAATTTGTTGCCACTTAAAAATTAGTACTCGTATTATTCTTTTCAATTAAATTTGAACTTTGTAGGATTTAAATTTTATTTAATGATTATAAGTACGTCTGATATTCTTTATTATATATTAAAGTTGTGTTTGGGGCAAAAAATTTCCTACCTTGCTTGGCTGTAATTTTCATTTATTTGTGTACATCGGACTTTTGTGTTGCCCAACTCTCCAAACAAAACGAGGTCTTCGAAGATATCTAGTCTTTCGATTTGGCGGTTTTGTGTTTTGGTGGGCGAAAATTTTGATTATGTGTTATAGTGTTTTGTGATCGCTGCTTGTTTCTTATTACATTTCATGATTCCAAACAGGTTAACCAATTGTGACTCAACTCTCAAAGTTCTCGAAAGGCACAATAAGTTTACAGCATACGTTTTATGAAGAGTTTGTTTCCCATAAACAATGAGTGAATTTGACTTTGTAGCTCTTTTTGCATTAAAATCCAACCCTGTAATTGACTACAAATGTCTCTTAAGCGATAATATAATATCATTCGAACAAGATTGAGTTAAAAAAACAAAAAATCATTAGAACAATATAAATCTTATATGTAAAGAATTGTTTTCATCAACGTTTTACAGAATAACCACATGACTCTTGCCATGTTAATTCAATTTTGTATTTGTCAACTAAAGGACATTGAGTTAAAAAATGCATCGAAATCAAAATCGGAAACAGAATCTATAGAAGCCACCAATATATTTCCCCATTTGTGTCATCCCTCTCAAACAGAAGCGTTTTTGTTGTTGTTGACAGAGAAAACGTGAAAAAAGAAAAGAACTTGCCACTCAGGTCAGAGTCCCAGAATCACTGTATCATTGAAGCCAATTCAAAATATTGGGCCTCTACTACTAGGCTTTTCACATGAGATCTCCAAATTACAGGCCTAAACAAAGACACAAGAGCTAGCAAGAATAGGACTTGGGGGAGAAAAAAGATAACATACACATCGGCAAATGAAAAGAAAGGAAAAAGTGGGATCATAGTCTTTGACCTAAAATTGAGCATATAAACAAGGAAGATTGTGACATGAGCAAGTAAGTGTATATAATTGAAAGAAACATAGGGTTCTTCTTGACAAAAGCTATGAAACAAACTTGTTGGGATTAAGACATTCCCTCTAACTATATCAAAAGCTAATGTTTCTTGTCCGATCCTCTCATTCTTCCACCAAACTTAATTCCAAACTTTATATTCCATTGCTGCTTCACTCTACTATCCTTTCCGAAAGTTAATCCATTTCTTTTCCTTTTTAATTGCTTGTTTATGGCTTCACTTTCTTATTCTTCCCCACTTCTCAAATATCCAATTTAGTTGCTATGCCATACACAAAAATTTCATAAGATTAATTAATACGGTAATAACCAATGCATTTATAGTTTATTAGTATTGAAGTCATTTATAACACTAAAAATTGAGAGTTCGATTCTCTATAGGAGTAAATAAAATGACTTATTAAAAAAATATTTAGTATTTAGCATATAGTATTTTACATATTAATATATAAAAATGTGTGACATAAAATTTTGTAAAAAAAAACTATACGTTGGTTATTTTTTAACAAAATAAATTAGTTGTCATATTTATATATTTTTATTTTTTTCCAAATAATATAAAATATTTTGAACAAATAGATTTGTAGTTTATTAGTGCTAAACTCAATTCTAACTCTAAAAAGGTCGTTGGTTTGATTTCTAGTAGGAACAATTAAAAATAACTTATCAAAAAAAAAAGAAAATAGTTTGAAAGAAACAATCGTTATATCTGTATTCTAACTATTTTAGTAAAATATAATTAGAATAGAAACGAAAAAGTTAATTTTTTTTCGCGGGCATTAATAACGTCGAGCAAAATTAATAGTGCAAAGTTAATTTATTTTTAACGTGAATCATGCTATGCATATTATATGTAATTGAAAATCTTATATGTGGTTGCACACTATGAATGGCTGACATTTGAGAAGAATTGGAGATTCGGTCGTTTCAATTTGCATGATTCTTTTGTTTTCAGTTGTGATTATGCATAAGCATGATCACAAATTATATTAAATTACATATCTATGCATTATTTGGTCAAGTGAATCATCCGTATTATAGCACAATGATACATCGAATTAATCACTAAATCGCATCTAATCTTCTTATTTAAGTGGCCAAGTTGCATAGTATTTTAGTTTTTTTCAGTATAATTTTACTGACGTGTCAAATTAATCTGCATGCAATAGATCTCCATTACACAGTATCTTCATCGTTAATGTTTTTTGGTATTCTTGAGATCTACACATTAATAGTTTTAGTCAGCCTCTCTTTTTCCTTTTCTTTTTTTTCTCTTTTTTGCTTGGACATCGTTTTCAACGCATCATGTTCATGCACTGATTGGTTTTAAGATTCTTAATTGATTTTAATTACTCGGTTGAGTAGACAACACATCAACACTTGGTTTTGACAATCAACAAATTTAATTAGGATATGAATACAAGATATTGTATGATAATAAAAAAACTGAGGAAATAAGGTATATAGGATATATGTATGATACCCATAATATTGATACTCATTATTATTGATACTCATTAGAAAAATAATTATTTTTATTTATACTTTATTATGTTACTCAGTACTCACTATAATATTTAACCAATTAAAAATAAATACTGATAATTATTGTTTTTATTATGTAGGTGTATAGAATGACATGTATTTTTCTTTTAACTGTGATGGGTTTTTCATTACTGTAAATCCTTAATACAAATTGCCGTCAAGCACAATGGATTGCAGAACAACCCATTCAAAGGCCAATCAAGGTTACAAGCTTGTTTTGCAAGAAAGTCTGCAACAACATTAACAGAGCCATTAACACATCTCAAAGAAACGTTACAAGATTCTCCTAACAACAGTTTAATGTCCAAAATAATTGGTTTAATCACCCAGGAACAATCATCCACAGAACAGATGACCTGGGAGAGAGGCAAAGCATCAAACTAAACACAGACCTGCTGGAAAACAGCAAAATGAGATGCCAGGTACACAGCTTGGCGACGAGCACATGCGTTTGCCACCAAGGGTGAGTCACAAGAGATTTTCCGTAGCACTCCGTCTACAATCTTACCGTTGTGATCATGAACTACGACAGAGATTCCTGCTGGTTTGTCTTGAGCCATCCATGAGGTATCACAGTTTATTGCAAGGGAATCAACAGATGGCTTGTTCCAAACCCGAGGTCAAGGGTCGACAGTAGATGGATGTGAGATAGAGCTTGAAATTATATGACTAGATTCATGGAGGTTGGCCTCATCTAACATCCAGGAAGCTTTCTTGGCCGTGGCAAGAGGATCCGGAATGACATGTAATTGATGTAATATGCAATTATAAAGCTAAATTACTATAATAGCTTGGCATTGCACATGGAAGTTCCAATGTTTCTGTCAAGTACGATTTATCGTCAACTATTAATGTTTGGCTTAAACACACCCATGTTGTGTGTATCCAATCGAACAACATAAATCATGAATGATCAATATCATATTTAAATTAATAATGAATGCATTATTGAAATGTAGAAAACAGGAATTGGGAAATATTGAATTCAAATTCACCACATGAAGCAACATTAACGTGGTTACTGCGTCTACGTAATTTATATAGAATTGCCTAAAAGATAAGCCAACCTAGTAACTTACAGGCTAGTGCAAGACCCGATGAGATGCTTTTATTTTTAATTCAGTATCTTATTTGTAAAATCTATGTTCAGAATAAGGATTAAGTTAATGGTTGTCAGAAAAATAAGGATTGAATTAATGTAGAAAATATCACAACGTTGTTGAAAATTACACATATTTATTTGAAAAGAAAACGTAGATGAACAATGGCAATTATTATTTAAAATAAATTTATTTTCCTATATTGAAAAAAAGAAATACAAATTGGAGTACGTACAGCTGATTTTCTTATGCAAAGTACTATCATTTTTATGTACGTACTTGGAGGTCAAAAAGGACAATGGCGACTTAAAATTAAAAAGGAACATTTTTTTCTATTGAAAAATATACATGGATTGAGTTTGAGATACGGTTTTTTAATTTTAACTCAAATCAATTTACCAAATTTCTATTTTTAGTTTATCAAATTATTCATAAATTATGTATGGAATTGAAAATTATCTCGTAATTTTTTTATGAGTACCGTCTCGTAAATTTATTTGACAACTTCTCGTAAATTAATTTAAGGTGTGTTTATTTTAGATATTGGAAAGTTCTTACCTACAAGTTTAGGTAAGAATTTAAGAATTTTTCATAGGTAGAATCCACTATTGAGAGACGTATATTTAACCGAAATGATGTTTGTTTTAAGGGTCTATTACTTATGTCGCAAGATAAAAAAAGAAGCAATTGTAGTACAAAACAAATTTTTTTCCAAAATTGCCCCTCTCATCATTTCATAAATTTCAAATAGTGGAGATTTGATTTTCTGTATGCTTAATTTTTTTTTCAATAATATGACTACAGTATCTATGTCTTTTTTTAGTAATAAATGAACACATTTTTTCTTTTTTATTTTTTATGTAACATATATTTTCTTTTGTGATAAAAGAAAAAAAAATTATCACATTTTATTTTTTTATTTTTTTAATTAGGCGTAGAGCATTTTTTAAATAAGAGCAATTATTATTTTTTTATCTATCCAAAAATATTTAATGTCAACTCTACATATAAAAGATGAGATTTGATTCTCTGCATGTTTAAGACCTTTTCTCAATTATATGATTGAAATATCTCTCTTCTTTTGATTCATAAAAGAACTTTTTTTTACGCATATTAGTAGCATCCAAAAATGTATAATCTCAACTCTACATAAAAAAGATAATGACAATTTTAACAGAAAAAAAAAACATAAATGGCTTATGGGATATAAGAGTTCCACCATTTTCATATAAAAAAATATAAACACCTTTATAGGGGTAAAATTGAAAAAGGTTAATAATATTATAATCTATCTCAATTTACTAAATTTATCACAATCTACAACACAATATATTTTTATAAAATCTATTAATTTAATTTACCTAAAACGAACTCACCTTTTTTTTATTCGATATCAACCAAACACGAAGAGTTATTAACACATGTGGACATATCATTCGGCTCGAAGTTTGAGCTCACGCCTTCAATAGAAGGGTGCCCTCTCGATTCACCGGCCTTGGCAAAACGAACTCACCTTGAATTAAGTTGTCTTAAGTTGAACCATGAAGCATTCCTTTTTTTATTTGTACGTATTTACATGCATGGGAGTAGTTGAAATTACTGAGACATTAGATTCACCAAAGCAGATGAGAGATGATTATTCATCCCCTAATTTCGTCACATGCAAAAACTACACGCCGTCTGGGAATTATTGATGTGTAGTGGCAATCAGCGAAAACGACAACCTCTTTCACTCGTTTTTGACAGTTAGGGTGGTCAGTCGCTGAAATGCTGGCAATCCAGCAGGATTACACGTGTTCCCACATAGGTACGGACAAGATAGGCTGAGTTGGCAAATTTTGTACTGTTTCATTTCACGTGGACCATTTGGCGCCGCTACAACTACTGTGAGGTCTTATGCTTGCTCTTGTAATAATTGTTTTTGGCATAATATCTTCATTTAATTTACAATACAAATCTATTATTATAAAACTCATATGTTGATAATATTTTTTTCGTCTCAACAAATAAATTATTTTTTAATTTATTTTAAATTATAAATTTATTTTTTTAATATTAATATTTATATTATATTATATTATATTATATTATACATATTTAAATATATATATTAAATTTTATTATTAATTATTTATTAAATAGTAATAAAGATATTTTAAAAAAAAATTATTAAAAGTAATAACTTCAACTAATTTCTTAATTTATGTGAAAAAAATAAATTATCTATTAATATGAGATGGAATGAGTACTATATAATATATCTTGTAGAATCATCACTAATTATTATAATATGTTCTATGTTATATATTAGTATTAAATGAGTCTATAAATATAAATGAATTTTCTCTGATTAGATATTAGAAAGGTTGGTTTATTATAATCATAATTCCTAGATTTCAATTTCTCACTTTTCTTAAATATTACTTGGAGTTGATTACTTTTCAAGATGAATGTGTGTGAGTACTTATATATACTTATATACAATTAAACAAAATGTTAAAAAATTAATATAACTTATAATAACATATTTGTTTTAGCATATTTCATTGTTATATGGTTTTGTGTACTTTAATATTATGATTTTTATATTAAAAGAGTTGCATTTCATCAGTTTGTACTTAATTTTTTATATGAATAAAAAATTCTAAATTTTGGAGTTAATAATACTCGCTAACTATTTGCATACATTGAGGGCAATGACATCCAATGATATGTGCTATTCATTTAATCAGATGTCTCGAAATTAAGTTTTGAATATGAATAAAACTATATTTTCAAAATCGTATTTGATGCTTAAATTATCATAAAGTCATTGGGCGGCATTTAGGTGTAATTGCTATTACTATACAAATCCATAGAAGAAAACGCAATGGAAGCAAGTAGAAATACTTACCAAACCACCCATAAAGATAATACATTGCATGTCGTACTAATGTTGCAATGTAAAGCAAACTGAGATTAGTTGTGATTATACAAAAACGACTCAAGCGCATTGGACCAATTAATTGAAGATTTTAATTCAATAATTAAAGAAGTATATATATTCTCGTCATGTACTATATAGATATTCTTTATTGGGTAATAAAGAGGAGGGTTCACCATAAATAAAGTCTAAAGTGAAGAGTAAGCGTTAATCAGAGTAGAAGCGCCGAAAAGGCAAGCCAAAGTAAAAGAGGAAACCTGGGTTTGGATCGGACGTAAATGGCGACAAACGGTCCTCTTTTGGGGTTCCCATGTCTCACGCCAAAAGCATTTTACACATCACTTTTGCATTATGTATTGCCTGCCTTCATTTTTGGCATGAGAAATTGACGTCAAATTATGTCTATGAAGTTGTATTGTAATATATAAAAGTTTATAATTGAATTGTAGATATGGCATGGGAGAAATTCATTGTTTATGATATCAACTTATAATTTAGTTAAAGCTTAATTATGTAATTCAGTGGGTTGTATAAAAATTCAACAAGTTTGTAATTTATTGATGTTAAAATCAATTTCAGTGTTTAAGAGTCGCATATTTAATTCTCACTGAGAGTAAATAAAATAAATTATAAAAAAATGTGATGAATTATTGGTAATAATTTAATTTAGTAATAGTAGTCCAAGGCTTTATATTCTTTTGATATAAGAATATTAGATTAATTAAATCAAAATTTATATTTTATTGACTTTTTTAGAAAAATTATCATTTGTCAAAATAAGTGACATTGTTCAAAATCAATAAGGTTTTGAATATAATTTTCCAAATGTACTCTTGTAGTTAATAATTTACAATAAATAATTATATTTTTAAGGGATCATTAATAGAGATAATATAGTAAATTAATACCATAATTAATACAATTTAATTAATTTTTAATATATATGTTATAATATTAAAAAGTACTAATTGTGAAAAAAGAGAGGGTAAAAGTGGACTTTTAGAAAATATTTTTCAAACAATATGCCTTTATTTTTCCTCCCCATAAACTCAAAAAAGTTGGGGGATGGAATGGTCTTTGCAGCGGCAATTGAATAAAACAGTAAACACGAGGACAAATTGAAGTGGGTATTAAAAAATGGCATCAAATGTGTTGACTTTATTTGCACCCTTCTTTTAATACTCCTTTAATTCTTTACTTTATCTTTTCGGTGATCTTAATTCTTACCTAACAAGTTTAGAAGCCTTCTTCTCGATGAATCGCAGCCTCCGGATATTATAAAACCACATCCATATTATATATGTGTAATTGATTATTAATTGAACTATACAATTTAATAAAAAATAATTATCTTTTTTTACATAATGTGCTTGCTTTTCTTACTTTTAATTGGTGCGAGTTTCATGTCTAATTTATGATGTGTATTAATCTCTATTAATTATTAAGAACTTGCCAAAAACTTTGTAATTCGCGGTTTAAATTTGTGTCATTTTCAATTTTTTTGACGTTAAAAATGGTCATGGGCATCATTTCAACTATCTTATTGGATTATTACCCTAACACAAAATATGACAGAAAAAAGTATAAAAAAAAAACGCTTGAGGCTCTCAAATTGACTAGAAGTTTGGTTTGGTCTGACCAATGAAAACTGAGTTATTTCAGAGAGTTAATTTAATCGGATTTGTCGTACTTAAGCGGTGATAAATTAATTAAGAATGTTCTTCAAACATGGCATAACTTTTCAAAAACTAGGATTGGGTAGAGAGGTACTATAACATACCAGTAAGGTCTTTTAATTATTTTTCTAAGTGTACTGTTTTTTCTAATTAAAATTGAGACAACTAAAAAAATTTCTACCATATACTCTGTACATCTCGTAAACACTTGTTCTCATCTACTACTAGCGGAAAATATTTTAGTTAGTTAATTCAGATTTTAAAGGAGTTTGCTTTTTAATGGAAGCAAATAAAATGACTTATAAAAAAATTAGATTTTGAAGTCAAGAAATCATAATTGAATTTAAGTTTTCATTGTAAAATTGAAATATAACCACAAAAATTGGTTCCAATATTGGACACCCCTAAAAACTTCATTGACAAATCTCTCCACATTAATTTGTACTTGAGATTTGACTATTATAATTAAGGGGGTGTTTAGTTAATTTTTTTTTATTTTTCAAAAAAATTAAAAGACAAAAATAAAAATAAAATTTGTTCATAAAAAACTAAATTTTTTTATTATTTTCTAATTTATTTTAAAAATAAATAAATAATAAAAAACTTATTCTGTCAACTAAATATAAAGAATTCCGATATCCCAAATTCCTTGTAGAACTAACCACAAAAATGGGTTTAATTGGTCTAATTTGACCTAACCATAAAACGTCAATTAATTATAGTAATTTCTTCCTAGCCATAAAGCGTCAATTAATTGGAAAAAAAAACACCGATCTCCATAATAAGACAAAGTAGAGTCCAAAGAAACACATTTTACGGCAACATGACAAATGTCTTCCGTAGCCGCCACGTGTGAAACCATCTTCCTCTAGAAGAAATTGCATCTTACATTCATACCATTTTTTTTAGAAAATACCATTAAACTCCAGGTCAGCCTTGTTAGTGGAAACTGCTGTGTTGTCCATGACGGTGGTGGAAGTAGGCTTACATTTAGGAAAGTGCCACCTTGGTGACGGTGGTGGCTGGAGGGAGGAGAGAGAAGATGGTGGCGACGGTTGAAGATTGGAAGCCACGCGTCATGCCAGCTGTACAAGAAGGCCATGGATTCCGTGATTGCCTACGTGTTGGACCATAGGAGGTGGACACAGGACCCCACTCTATTTCATCTTTTCTCAATTTATTTATTTTGGTCTTTTTTAGTTTTTTTTCTTGTATTTTTTGGCCTTTTTTGGTGCTGAAATTGCCGACATTTTTTTTATAGTTCATCTTTTCCAGAATTAGAAAAGAGCTGTAGCAGTCCGATTTGTAATTCTTGTGCTTAAATATTATCTAAAAGAGCTATATG
>CAODLS011338549.1:0-14873 GCA_948243855.1 Flueggea neowawraea | reverse complement strand
AGTTTCAACAGCATCCTAAATTTTCTTAGCTTCATATTTAAGAAAGATCATCATTCTTCTTTTTTAGTATGTATAGTCACTGTCATTATAGAAAAGAGCTTTATTAATTGCCAAACCTTCATACCTATGTATGTTATCAAGAAACTCTATTTTTGCGATCGTTAACTCTTTGGATGTTAAGCCAAAATAAAATATCAAGAGCAGTAGCTCTGATACCAATTGTAAGTCCCAATGATCAATGAAAATAACACTCCAAGTGGGGTGTGAATTGAAGTTTTATCAAGTTAAAAACTTTGTTAAAAATATTTTCCAAACTAAGGCAAATAATAAAGTTCTTTTACCAACAAAATCAAAGTAAAATAAGGAAGAAATAAAATCAACAACTAACAAACAACATACTGCAAATATAAATCAAGATAAGGAGAGTAAGGGATAGAGAAAACAAATCCGATTTATAGTGGTTCGGTCATCTTGACCTACGTCCACTCCTCTAGATCCACTAAAGAGTTTAATCAACTATCTCCTCACTTGCGAGTGGAGGAAAACCATTACACCAACTTATTTTTGTGGGACCAATAATCAAACCATTACATACTTGTTTTGTGGGATTAACAAGCAAACCAAACCATTTATTTTTATGGGCTCAATTAGCAAATCGTCTCCCTAATTTTTGTGGGCTCAACTAGAAAACCGTTACCACTTGTTTTTAGGATAAAACAAGCAAATCAAACCTCTAGTTTTTACAGGCTTAACTAGAAAACCGTTCACCACTATTTTTCTAAGACTCACTAGCAACCACTCTTGTTTTTCTGAGGCTCAACAAAGAAACTTATCTACCTTAAGTAAATAACATTGATCATTACAAGATTCAACCCAAAGATATGCCAAATTAAATCTCACATCAACCCAGAAATAAGATTACAAGTAAATGGCTCAAATGGATTAGAAAGGTAGAGAAGAGAGATAAAATGAATATCAAGCTTTAGCACACATCTCTCTTATCTTACTTCTGTTATGGGACATCTATTTATAGTCACTCTTAAGAAAATAGTTGTTGAAGTCTCGAAGTAGCAGTTGTGAAACAGACAAAAATTATATCCAATAATGACGTCACTACCTTCTACGTGCGTAGTACCTTGTTCCATCTGAGTTATGCGTGCATTGATAGAAATTCTACGTACATTAAAAGAACTCCAGTGGTCTCGGCTTTGATTGGATCAGCATCTACGTGCTTTGTACCACGTTCTGTATGCATTGATCTGAATTCCAGAATATGCAATTTTTCACCCACTGGCTTGCTACGTGCGTTGTTCCTCCATCTACGTGCATAGTCATTATTTCAAAGACTGCACCTCTAATTCTTCACATGATTTGTGTCAGAGAATATTCAAATTCAAATTTTTGATGAGCGTATTAATTTTGTCAGCTAGTTGAGCTCATCCTTGTCTACGTGCGTTGTACTTTCTTATACGTGTGTTACACTCTCTTCTACGTGCATAGAATAATTCTTTAAAGATTGCACCTTTTCTCTTCTACGCGCCTTCAACTCTTCTCAATGTGCCTTTTGTGCCTTAGTCTTCTCCTCACTAATCTGGCATTCGGCTAAGTGTGTTGCACCGTTTCTGCATACATAGATCAATATCTAGCACTTTCTACTTTCTAGATCAACACATCTATGCACATTATCCAATTCTTGCATGCATAGTTTCCAGTTTTACATGCACCAATGTGCTTTGATGACTCTTAAAGTGCTTTATCGTCAGATATCAGTAAGTCTGCAACTTTAAGCTTCTTTCAAGGATGTTTTGCATTCATCATCATCAAAACTGAACTCAACAGTTGGGACCATAGGTTCCTCTCTATTTCTTGGTAGCCCGCTGTGATTTTAGCCTTTCTCGTGATGAGGTAGTAGAATGCTTCAATGGATTGACGGATGAAACCGCTCCTGCCATGTTCTTATTTCATATTAGTGAAGGCTTTAGCTTATTGCCTCCCTACCTAAAGCACTATTCATTTGGTCTATGTGATGAGAGATTTTATATTTGGAAGCTGGTCACCAATGCTAGGTATCTCTTCTCAGGCGTGACACATTCTTGAGGACATGGAGGCATTTCTATGGAGGTGTATCTCCCATAAATCTGGTGCCGACAGTTTGGATTAGCAAAAGGCTACCCGAGAGAGGTCCTTCGTTGTTACCTTCCTGCCAATGGAGAAAGAGTATCATTGTCACAAGATAAGATCCAATGAATCATGAAGGAGTCTTCAGTCTCGGGATTCCCTATTACCTGCCATCCAGATCTTCCCGATGTCCTTCTTTCCATATTTATGTCTTGGTGGAGAAAAGCTTACAACAATGTTGTTTTTCTAAAATGAGGTATTATTTTATAGTTTATGTATGCTTTATGTTCTTTTGGATTGTACTAACATGTTTATTCTCTCTTTTTAGTGGTTTCGGCGGCCGTTTCTCCACGAATTACAGATGAATTAGCTGCCCTAGAGAAGATCCAACAAGAAGTCACCATCAAGGACGCCAATTCTCCTGAGCCGCCCCTATCCAAAAAGCAAAAACCTTTGAGGCAAAGTCCAAAAAGTCTAAAGCTCTAGAGAAAAAGAAAACAAGCATCCTCTGAGGCATTCTGGTAGAACTCATAGTTTAGCAATCCAACCTCTTGAATATGTGTCCCTGGTGGATGAAGACACTGAAGAAGGTTCTGGGGATCAAGATTCATCATCCCACCATAGCTCACATCACGAAAACTCAGAGGAACCCATACTCGAATAGTATTTCCCATCTTAGAAGGATCCTGAAAGAAGTGTCCCTAGTGGCTCTAGTGTTGAAGGAACTAAGTTTGGTAGCAAAAATGCAGGTGTTTCCACTCCTATGGTTCAGATTGCATCAATATACCCATTAACCCTTGCATGTTCTTCACTCTTTGGTCTTCCCACTGCTATTAAAGTACTTTGCACTTTCTTAATTTTAATTAGTTTAGCTGGTATGAAATGCCAACTGATTCTTGCTTCTATTGAATTCATATGATATTTCTTATCACCAATCCTAGTTTGAGGCCAAACGAAAAAAGGTGTTTCAGCATCCAGTAGCTTTTCTGGACTTGTCTTTCCTCAATCCTTTACTGGATCTTGGTTCTATTGCCAAAGGCATTACACCTGAGATGTTAGAGACTGCCAAGACTACCTTGACTAGCATCTTCAGTATGAAAAGCTATATAGTGGACCTCCTCATTGTGAGGACGCTTTGGAAGCAATTCAAGTACTCCATCTCCTATGTGTTAGGCTAAGTTATAAAGAATCCTTCACCTGCCTTCAAAGAAGCATCCCTCAGATACAGGCTTCTTTTGCTAACTCGATCTCTTTAATGACTCTTAATAAGGCAATGTTGGATGCTTTCAAAGAAAGTTCTGAGAAACATAAGCAGGAATCCTCTGAGTGGGATGCTTTAACCACCGCCATAGATGAAAAGGCAACTATCTTTGATTCTTAGACTACAGCGATCTCTCATCACCAACAGGAGATAGCCAGGCTTCAAGCTGAGATTACATATTTGACTCAACAAGCTCAGAATGCCTTAACTGAGGGGGAAGTGATGGCAGTGAAGCGAGATGCCTTGGATGTTGAGTGAGCTGATTAGGGACGCCAACTGACTACTCGATTATTGGAGGCAAAGGTCGCATTTGAGCATATTAAGGTAGTTGAACTAGATATAACTGAGTGTGAGCGACAGTGGAAAGAGTTGTCTCATATTTATCTTCCTGACTTCCAGCTTCTATAGGATGGTGATTTAGCATTACATGACTTTATTTTTCTAGTTTGCATGAACAAGGTCCCCAGAGGACACTTTGTTACTTTTTAGACTTAGTTGTGTCCTCCCTTGGATGATATATGTAAACTTTGTTATGCAAAATGTTATTCTTTATATATGGAAATGAGAATTAGGTTTCTTTATTCGAATTGAAGCTCTATGGCCCGACGACCAACTTTATAACTTTTGGTGGCCAAGACAGGCCTACACAAATAAATCTAGAAACTTAATTGAAAATTCTTGTGTTTCTTTTTCATATATATAAAACAAGACATCCTTTGTCACAAAGCCGAAGTTTGTCTCGGTAGTTGAGTGTCCTCCCACATACTAGGATAATACTTCTTGAGATCCTTTCCATTGATGATATTTTATACGGCTCCCCGTCCATTCTGGCCAACCAATAAACATTTCTTTCCAATACTTTGTGTACTTTGAATGGACCTTCCCAGTTTGGTGACCACTTTTCAGATACTTGATCCTTTATCCCCACTGGTAGTATCAACTTCTATACTATCTCACCCTCTTGAAACGACTTCTATCTCACTTTTTTGTTATAAGCTCGATCCATTTTCCTTTTTTGTACTAACATTTTGTTAAAAGCTTCAATCCGTTCTTAGTCCAAATGTTAAAATTTGGTCACCATTGTCTGAGTAAGTTCTTTTCGAGGATATGCATTCTATTAAGCCACCCTCAAAGAATGTACTACAGCCTCCACAGGTAAGATTGTGTCGTGGCCATAAGTCAACAAAAATGGGCTCACCACTGTGGCATATTGTTTGCAGTCCGATATGCCCACAAAGTTTTTGATAACAGTTTGTGTCATTCCCATGGATTCTCTTCTATTATTTTACTTAGAATTCCAATGATGGTTTATTGGCAACCTCCGCTTGTCCGTTTGCTTGTGCATAATGTGGTGTGATGTATGCTAAACTTACATATTAATTCAATCATAAATTGATAGCATTTTGGCCCTAAATGTATTTATTTGTACACAAATTTATTATCTTTTTGTTTTCTATTGTAGGGTGAATTTGGATGGAAATGAGTGAAAAAGAGATGCAAAATGGAAAGGCCTTGAACCAACTCAAGAAAGCATGAGGAAATTAAAGGAAAAGTGGAGCAAAGAGGTGTCACGGTTGTGGTTGCCAAGTGCCACGGCCGTGATATGCAAATCAGTAGCCTTTATGGACACATAAATATGTCACGGCCGTGAGGGAATAGTGTCACGACCGTGACACCATTACACCCTCCCTCACGGCCATGACAAAGACCAAATTCGAGGCACCAATGTGGGCAGCAATGTGTCACGGCCGTGACACTTATTTTTTCACATCAGTGACACGCTATAGGGGAAGAGACATAAAGTGACGGAGCACACCAAATTGTAGGGACCAAAGGCATGATTTTAGGGGCATTTTTGGGAGATTTTGTTAGGGTTTGTGGGGGACTTTAAGGACTACAAATAGGCTTCTTACACACCCAAATTGGCATCCTTGAACATCCACACTCACCATCAAAGCTTAGAGAGAGAGAGAGAGAGAGAGAACTGAAGGAGAAGCAAGAAAGGGGGGCTCCTTGAAGAGACCTATGGTCTTGGAAAGGAAACCCCCTCCACTTTTGCTTTCCATTTCTCAATTTGTGTTTGGTGTTGTGGTTTTGTTTTAAGGTTAGTTTTGGTTTTTGTTTTCATTAAACAATGGTAGTTTAGGCTTCGTGTTTGGAATTTGAGTTGTAATTTTGATGAATGCTTGTTATATTTATGAATGGGTTTTGTGATTTATGTTCGATATTTGAAGTTTGATTTTTGGGTATTGTGCTTTATATTGTTTAGTTGAATGAATGCCCTTGGATTTGATTTACTGGCTTGTTTTAATTGACTATTGTTGAGCTCGATCACCTTAATGGTAGTTTTGATAAACCTAGTTGATGGATCGAAAGATGAAGGCTAAGTGAGGTTTATAATTATTGAACTTGCATGATTTAGGATAGACATATTCTATGCAAGTGAGGTGTTCGATGGAATTCCTCGAAGGACTTAATGGGCCTAGTTGGGCTTGGTGAGGCCGAAAGGAGCCTCCTATGCAATTTTAGGTATGATTTGAGTGACCTCGAGAGAGGCCTCGACTTAGTCTTCCGGAGAGAACACTCAATACGTAAAAACCCTTTTCATTGATTTAGTAATTAAGAGTCTTTGTTTACTTCTCAACGTTCCAAACGCTTTTACTTACTTTATTATTTTTGTTTTATGTTTTTTAAACCAAACCCCTTACAACTCAAAATTTTGATTTTTATAGCTTTCTTCTACTTTTTGATCATTAACTAGTACATGTTCCCAGTGGATTCGACACCTGAGGAATACTCTAAGGGTTTTATTACAATGAAGATTCTCATGCGCTTGTGAGAAACCGATCAAGTTTTTGGTGTCGTTGTCAGGGAACTGTGTTATTAGTTGTGATCTATTATTTTTCTTTTCTCTTATGCATTGGTGTTGTTCAAATGGCATCTCTTATATTTGTTCATGTGGAGCCATTGATTTTTTGCCTTATGTTCGAAAAACCACTTGTGCTCTATGGGAAGAGATTGATTTATATGGTGTCCCGATGCATAGTTCGCAATTACGATAAACTATGTATATAGTTTCTTTTCTTATTTTGTTTGTTTGCTTAGAATAAGGTTTGAATGAGTGTTTTATGCAACTCAATCATGGTTCCTTACCAAATCTTCATGCTTATATATATTGTTCCCACTAATGTTTTGTTTCATGCCTAATGATGGATTCATGCATCCAAGGAAGAAGCAAAAGCGAGCAAAGTTGACAAAAGAGAAGCTTTTTTTACCCTTACCCTTTTACATTCTATGCCTTATAGTTGCAATCAGACTTGTTCTCGTGTTCATTGTTATTATGTAGATTGATACGACCTTAATTTTCTTGAACATTGAGGACAATGTCCATACTAAGTGTGCGGGAGGGGTAATTAATTACTTATTAGTTCGTTATTGCTTAAAAATGCTTTGCTGGTATGTGTTTTTGCTAAAAATGCTTGAAATTTTTGCTTGAATTGAGCTTTGTTTTTTTAGAATGCGTCAAACTTGACAAGAATATAATTTTAATTGAATTTTGTTGAAAGAATCTTATAGTGTGTAACTATGCTTAACATGATCAATTGGGAAATAAATGTTATGTGTTGGTTATTTGAACCTTATTTAGGATTTTAAAGTTGTAATGTTGAGAATTTTTTTGTCGAACCTTAGTTTTTGTGGTAGCATAAGAGGGTTACAAGCTTATTGCTAAGTCGATTTTAAGCAAATATGCTTAAATGATTGGATTTTGTTTGAAAATGTTTAGAGTAAACTTGGCTTTTAATTGAACAAAAAGTGTTTATTTTGAATGTTTGAAGAAGGCAAAACCTCTCTTTTTGATGGTGAAACTAAACAATGACAAGTGCATGGGATCCCAACTCCGTTGTGAGAAACAATAAGTATCCTCGGAGGTCAATAATAAATGGGAGCACATGGACTCTTAATTTGCTGACTTGTTTGTAACACCCAAAATAAGAGAGAAGTTATCAAAAGGAAAGCAATGGATAATAAATGAAAGAAAGCACTTATGAATTAATGAGGCCAAGTTTAATCCAAAATAAAGGAAATTGTTGTTTGAACTTAGCAATATGGGAGATAAGCCTTAGAGATGCCAATAAACTAAGGAATTTGGTAGATGAATTCTTGATTCTTACCACTTTGGAATGCTTAAATTAGGTTCTTCTAGTTGATGAATGACATTTTATTGCCTTCTTAATCATGCTACTTGCATATTTGCATAGCACAAAAATCATTTGACTTGATTTATTCAAATTGTATTTTATCCCCGCTATTAGAATTGCTTTGCTTAGGAACAAGAAAATGAGTAAGTGCGTGGGAGTTTGATGCACGCTAAATATACATATTAATTCAAGCATAAATCGATAACATTTTAGCCTTAAGTGTACTTAATTGTCCACAAATTTATACTCTTTTCATGTTTTGTGTAGGATGAATGAGAATGCATAAAATGTGGTTAAAAAGTGATGAAAAAGGCATGAAAAAGGAGTTCTTAAAATGGTCATAAGCGACGAAAAGAAACGGAGGAAAAGTCTACTCAAAAGGAGCAACATTCTTTGTCACACCTTACCGTCACAGTCATGATGAGAGGGTGTGATCAAATACCAAGCTTTCCAATAGACCAGTAGTGGGTCATGGTCATGTTGATAACTGTGACACAATTTGGAGATGTCATGATCCACTCACGGTCATGGATCACGGCCGTGAGCAAAAGGCATGACCGAAAGAACCATCTTCTAACAAAACAGTAGTGAGTCACAGTCATGGCCACTGACCGTGACCAAAAGGGAATTTTGGCCGTGACTTACATCACACCCTAGAGTCACGGTCATGATGGTGCCCGTGATGGCCCTGAAGAGAGAAAAAAACTGACAGAAAGAAGCCAAATCAAGTGGGGACCAAAGCACATTCAAATGGCATTTTTGGAAGAATGTTTCTAGGATTTATAGGGGACCAAGAGGGATATAAATATACTTATTTCACACCATTTTGATAATCTTTAGATCCTTTATATCAAGAAACACTCACAATAAAAGCTTGAAAGAAGAGAAAATAGGAGCCAATAGAAAATGCCTCATATTTTGTTTTTCTTTTCTTATTTTTATTTTGGTGATGTTATTTTCTTCTAGAGGTTAGTATTTATTTTTATTTTGTTTTAAAAAATGGTAGTGTAGATCTTTAGTTTGGACTTTGAGTTGTAAGTTTTGATGACTATTTGTTATGATTATGAATGGGTATTATGTTTTATGTTCAATGTGTATTTTTGCTTAATGGGTCTTGTGATTTATGATCTACTATTTATTTTTTTCCCTTGGATTCAATTTAATGTCTTGTTTTGATTGATTATTGTTGAACTTGATCACCTTGATGATAGTTTTGATAAACCTAGTTGAAGTATCGAAAGTATCGAAAGATGAAGGCTAGGTAAGGTGTACAAGCATTAAACTTGCATGATTCTGGATAGACATATTCTATGCATGTAAAGTGTTCGATGAAACTCCCAAAACACTTAATAAGCCTAGTCTAGTTAGATGAGGCCGAAAAAACCCTTTTAATAAATGTAGGCAGCAACTAGGGTTTACAAAATCCTAGCTGCCACCCATTCTGCAGCCACTGTTCTCTCCTATCTCACTCGAACCATTGTACCGTCTTTGTCTTATTCTCTCTCTCTCTCCTTCTCTTATCATGTCGCTCTCTCTGTCTCGCAATCATTTGTATAGCACTCTCTCCCTCATCATTGTTCATCGTCGCTCTCTTTCTCACACTCATTCAGATCATGTCGGAGAAACGAGGAAAATAGATGAAGATCGATTGTGAAAGATGAGAGAAAGGAGGAAGAGATCTGGAATCATATCGCATCGGAGGAGGGGGCGAGAGAAGAGAGTAAGAGAAATCACAGAGGGAGACGGATAATGAGATGGAGGATGAGACGGAGGCGATGAGGAGAGGGTGGTGGCGGTGGAGAGGGAGGCAAGAACGGTGAACCTTAGAAGGAGATAGAAAGAGGAAGAGAGAGAGGGAGGTGAGTTTGAAGGGAGAGAAAAAGGAAAAATTGTTTAAATAATATGTTATTGTTGTAATTAAAAATAAAAGTGTTTTATTTCATATATTATAGTGTTTTAAGTTGTATTTGTGAAATTAAAATATGAAAAGATGACATACAGTGTCATTTTCCCAAATTTAAAGAAGTGCTATTTTTGATTGATTAGTGGACAGAAGTATCAAAAACATTACTAAAGTTGTTTTGACGAATTATATGCAATGATAATTGTTTTGCAGCATAAGAATATTATATGTTTAATTGGAATTTGATAATAAATAGGATACTTCTAATAATAGGATATATATGTTGTTGTTTTAAGTGGTCATGTGAGGATGCATTAACGTGGGTTTTTTACATCAGTGATAACGGTAAGCGCTATTTGTTCGATGATGGACAATAGATTAATTGAGAAAAATTTTAATTTAATTAAGGGTAAGGCTATTTTTGTGGACATAGACTATTTTTTTACTGGATTACGATATTTTTTACTATATACTTTTTGTTTTTCAACATCTGTATTTTTTAATATAGTATAGATTTATTAGATACATCATAAAAACATCTTGTATTTTTTGATAATGTTCAAGATCTTATAATTCTAAAAATACGCGTCACCCGCAAATTGGATGAGCATTCAGCGGTTCGGTTGAAAATCGTACCAAATAAGCAAAACCGAATTGAACGAACATGCATAAAGAACTGAACCAACGAAACAAAGTTTTAAAACGGAACCGAACCGACAAAACAGTCATTTGTTCGGTAAAAAATCGGTTTGGTGCGGAAAATTTTGCTCACCCGACGAATTTGTAATATATTTTTGCTATCTATCAATTAATCTATTACAAGCAAAAAAAAAACAACAAAGAAGAACTCGCAATCGGAATAAGTTGGAATCAAATTGGAATTGGAGTGGAATTGCAATAACGAAATGATTTTTGCGCAATAAAAAAGATGTTTGGCAATAAATTGGAATTGGAGTGGAATAAGATTTCCGGTGCATTTGACATAATTTTCTACTAATTAAAATTCTTTTAAGAATTTTTTAAAGGAGGGCAATTTCGACTCTATACTTTCGTTTTTTGACATCCGTACTTTTTAATATAATATAGATAATATAGATTTGTTAGCTAATCAGAAAAAATCATCTTGTATTTTTTGATATGTTCAACATCTTACAATTCTAAAAATACTAGAACTGAACCAACGAAATGAAATTTTAAAAGGAACCAAACCGACAAAACCGTCATCTGTTCGGTAAAACATTGGTTCGGTTGGGTGCTGAAAATTTTGCTCACCCGACAAATTCGTAATCTATTTCTGTTATCTACCAATTAATCTATTACAAGCAAAAAAAAAAAAACAACAAAGAACTCGCAATCGTCATGTTTTTATAATGAAGACCAAGTCGGAGTAAATTGGACAAATCTCTCTGGGAGGTTTTACAAATCATGAATTAGGACCAAATCAGTGCCAGCAATCTCTTACCTGATATCAGTATGAAGTGAATTAATTAAAGATGAGATTAAAAACGTCTAAGAGTAATGATTACATGGAAAAAAGGCAAGGTGGCAACCATAAACCTCAGTCATATTGAAAACGATATATTTCTCAACTAGTAAACAACAAGCATATCCATGTTGCCGTCTTTAACCACAAATGGAATCACTGAAACAAATCAAGCAGCTAGATTAACATAATGCTCCGATTGGAACACTCTGCATACCCCGACAAACCAAAATTGTTCTGCCGGCCTTCTTTTAGTATATATAGTAGGCATGCAAATTTCATGAACACAAACCAGTAGCAATCTTTATAGTTATTTGTTCATAAAGAACATAAATTTATCACTAATCATGGCGATCATTCGGATACTTTTTCTCATTTTCACCATGAATATATATGCTGAGATTGCTCAAGCGACAGAACAGTCGACTAAACCAATGGAAAATAGCAACTTACAGGCCTACATTGTCCACGTCAGGCAACCAGAAGGAAGAGTTTTTGCCCAGTCAGAAGATTTAGAGAAATGGCACCGGCCATTCTTGCCAGTTAGAACAGCGAATTCAGAGAAGCAACAACGCATGCTTTACTCATACAAGAATATAATTAGTGGTTTTTCAGCGAGATTGACAGAGGAGGAAGTGAAAACCATGGAAGAGAAAGATGGTTTTATATCAGCACATCCTGAAAGGACACTACGTCTGCAAACAACTCATACTCCTCGTTTCCTGGGACTGAACCAACAAACAGGATTCTGGAAAGAATCAAACTTTGAGGAGGGAGTGATTGTTGGAGTACTTGACGGTGGCGTTTTGCCCAGCCATCCTTCATTCAACGATGAAGGGATGCCACTGCCTCCTACCAAATGGAAAGGAAAGTGTGAGTTCAAAGCTTCAGAACGCAACAACAAACTAATTGGTGCAAGGAGATTTCACATTGGCTCTAAAGCTAGAAATGGGACAGCAGCTGAAACACCAATTGATGTAGATGGACACGGAACTCATACTGCAAGCACAGCCGCTGGAAGCTTTGTGAACAATGCTGGTGCATTAGGAAATGCCAAAGGCACTAAGGTTGGCATGGTACCTTACGCTCATATGGCAATTTACAAAATATAATTTGGAGGGCCTGGAGAGGATGATTGTCCTGGGAGTGACATTTTAACTGGACTTGATGCATCCATCCAAGATGGAGTTGATGTGCTCTCGCTCTCTCTTGGTGGGGACTCGCTTCCATTTTTCAGATATAGCATAGCAGTAGCAATTCAAAAGGGAATATTTGTAAGTTGTTCAACTAGAAATTCAGGGCCTGTCAGCACCACACTACCTAATGAAGCTCCATGGATTCTCACAGTTGGAGCAAGCACCATAGATAGAAGAATTATTGCTTCAGCAAAGCTGGGAAATGGACAAGAATTTGATGGTGAATCCCTTTTCCAGCCCAAAAACTTCCCTTCAAATATGTTGCCTCTTGTTTATGCTGGCATGAACAAACCAGAGTCCGCAACTTGTGGTGAGGGAGCATTGGCAGGTCTTGATGTGAAAGACAAAGTAGTATTGTGTGAAAGAGGAGGAGGTATAGGTAGAATTGCCAAAGGAGAGAAGGTGAAAAATGCAGGTGGTGCAGCCATGATTCTCATGAACAATGAGGCCAATGGCTTCAGCATTGCAGCCGATGCTCACACTCTTTCAGCAACCCATGTTAGTTTTGTTGCAGGGCAAAAAATCAAAAAATATATCAATTCAAGAAAAATACCAATGACATCAATCTTATTTAAAGGAACTGTCTTTAGAGATCCATCATCTCCAGCTGTTGCTTCTTTCTCATCAAGAGGTCCCAGCTTGGCAAGTCTAAGAATTCTAAAACAGGACATTATCGAACCTGGTGTGAAAATTTTAGTTGCATGGCCATTCCCTCTTGATAATAATACAGCCTCAACATCAACCTTCAACATAATGTCTGGCACATCAATGTCATGCCCTCATCTCAGTGGTATCGCAGGGCTACTCAAGAGTTCGTATCCTTATTGGTCACCAGCTGCCATTAAATATGCCATTATGACTACTGTTGACACCATAAATGTTGCAGACAGATCCATCATCAATGAAAAACTTCAACCAGTAGACATCTTTGCCACTGAAGCAAGCCATGTTAATCCATCAAAGGCAAATGACCCTGGACTGGTCTATAACAGCCAACCTGATGATTATATACCTTATCTGTATGGTTTGGGTTATTCAGATGCAGAAGTTAGCATAATTGTGCATCAAACAATTAAGTGCTCAGAAAAACCAAATTATACCTGAAGGGCAGTTGAACTATCCATCATTTTCTATTGCACTCGGACCTTCACAGACATTCACAAGGACTTTACAAATGTTGGTGATGCTTATTCAACTTATTTAGTGACAATTGCTCCACTAGCAAGAGTTTATGTGACAGTCAAACCCACAATACTTTCCTTCTCAAAAGTGAACTAGAAAGCAACATACTCCATGACATTCAGCCGCAGTGGAATTGTGGGCAACACTACTGGATTTGCTCAAGGTTACATAAAATGGGTTTCTTCTAAATACTCAGTCAGGAGTCCTATCTCTGTGAAATTCCTGTAAGAAATAATGCCTCCAAATACTCTTCTGTGGATGCCTCTTTAAAATCATTTACACAAGATATGTTGAATCTATAAAGAAAATATTACATTTTGTACTTCAAGTCAACACGGAGAAGTTATCTTTTCCTTTATTAGAACTATGCCAACAATAAGACATTCTACTGACAATTTCTACACACAATGAAGATTAGAAATAAGATATTTGGTCTTTTTTGGAATGAAACGTAAAAAACTTAGAAGCATGGAGAATTACAAACTCCCATAGCTTCACTTTAATTCTACAAACACTAGGGTACACAGAGGAGCTGAAATACTAATACATTTGTTTATACACAGCACTCTATGAGGTATAAAGAAACTGAAACCTGAAACCTGAAGGATTGACAGAGGTAAACAATGAGATGTGAGTCTCAGAAAAACAGATGCACTGAAAAAGAAACATAACTATGTCCATAGATCAATACTGTTAGTCACAATGAAATAATTTTTCTGGTCACTAACGATATGATGATTGTGAGACTATAGATGCATGGATCCTAGCATTAGAGAAAATGCTTTGACTTCCTATAGATAAAATTAATTCTGAGAAATAATACGTCTTCCACATAATTATCCACAATTAATTTCCCATGAGAGCTTCAACATCTATTCACAAATTAAGAATCAGAAACTGGAAAATCTAATAGCATAAGAGAGTGTTAAAACCGCCTGAAGCACATGACCTTCAAAGATGATTCATTTCCAGCTTCTCTGTGGGAAAAAAATATTACCTTCTATAATCATCTGTTTAACAGTCTCCTTCAAATATTCTGGTTGAAAAAACAGCAGCAAATAACCAAAACTTATGTGGAGCAATTAACCAAAATTGGGAGGCACATCAGGATCCTCGTCGCTACAATCACAATGCTGTTTGAGCTCAATATCTGCAGAAAATCCAGGTTGTACACATTGACTGCCATCACCTTTCTGCATCACATCTTGTGAATGGTTTGCCTGTTCCCTGTGTTCTTCAAAAGGCTCTTCACTAGGCATAGCTACTTGCATCTCGTCCTTGTGTTCATTGTTCATCTTATGGTTATTATTGCAGTGAGAGAAACCCAGTGGTGGCTCATTGTTGGAGAAGCTCTCATGTGCTCCCCCAGTCGAGTCCTTGATGGTGCCACTATCATCAGCTTCCTTCTTAAGTGGCATTCCATCATGACTAGATGATTCACCCCCTGCCTTTCTTTCAGGCTCTATCAAATTATCATAGACCGATTTTACTGTTCTAGTGATCTCACTTTTCATGCCATCTTCTGATTTAA
>CAODLS011338347.1:0-24119 GCA_948243855.1 Flueggea neowawraea | reverse complement strand
TGCGGACCTGAGTACCGACACAGAGACTAAGTGTACTAGTAATAACTCTCTATCCATTATCTAGCCTATAAATATAAACGGAATGGACACACGCCAACACACAGCACATCATCACAAAGAGAGTTTAAGAACCAAGCAATCTAGGGTAACAGTAGCATCCAGATGTTGAATTCTCCTAGGACTACCTCAGCAAAAATGACCTCGTCACTAAGTCACTTGTTCATACAATTGGACAGTAGGAATTCCTAAAGTACATTAACCTCTCTCTCGAGTCAGTTAACATCTAACATCAAGTTGATTAACTGGAATCTCTTCCTAATTAATACCCTCACATTGCATTAATATAGATTAATGAGTTCCCATATTAATTTTAACCTTAATCTAAAAGATTTACGTCGATCTATCTCTAGGTTTGCGTGCAACTCTTCTCACCTATGAGCAATTCTAAACACATGACAAATCTTTCGATTCCCACGCATGTAATCAATTGTCGAATCAAAACACCGGTAGAATCAATCCAACAACAGCAACATATATCATAGATGAGTCTCAATTCATGATCAAAGTAATAAAATAACAAAACCCATTCACCAATTCGTCCTAGGGTTCATCACATCTAGATGCACACAAGATTCAGCTCATAATTGCAGTAAAAACAACGACAAAAACTGAATGGAAAACAAGAGAGAATGAAAGAACCCATTGAGAATCCTTCAATCTTAAATCAATCCATTTGATTTTGATGTCGATCCACTCCAAGGACGTTCTCTCTTGAAACCCAGCTCTTTCCCTCTTTAGAACTCTATTTTTGTGGGCAAATGGCGGCCTACTCTGATTTGGGTTTGTTCTTGGAATGAATAGGCTGAAATGGTGTGTTCTGGTAAGACACAACGGGATAAAGACATTATACGGTCGTGTCTTTCGTTTCCAAACCATGTCTTTCCTTAAAACGTCGTCGTTTCAGCTCTTTGATGCGTTTGGTTCCGGAACTGGCAAGACACGAACACAACTTATAAGACACGGCCGTGTCTTTGTCTCCAAGCCCGTGTCTTGCTTTCTGAATGTGCACTTGACTCTGGCGAATAGTACATAGGCAAATTAAGAAATTACACGCCCGTTTCTTTGTCTTCCAGACCGTTTCTTGTGTTGAAAGCCTTGAAAGTTGTCGTTTAGTCTCCGTTTTGGCTTGCTTTCATTCAATTCTTTCACGACACCATCACATGACCTGAAAAACAAAATATGAATGATTAAAGTACTAGAAACTATGAAAACATCTCAATTATACCCAAAATGATAGGAATTCGACAATACAAATATGTATAATTGAGTGTTCATCAATTACCATCATGTTAAGGATGATGTTGAACTATATTAAAATATGGAGTTCCTCATGCAGGAATCTATGATGAATTCAGGTTGAAGGACTCAAATATCACTACTGCAATAAGAAGTATTGATGACCTAGTTCATGTTGTATTTCTCATAGCAGGCCAGTCTAATATCGCCTTCCCAACATGTATTTATGTTTTGAGTGACATCTTATATCCATGATCAGTAAAACATGATCATCCCCAAAATACATACAGTCTTTCTTCATTATCATTCCCATAATAATGAACAACTAAGGACAATTTACAATAATGTTCTTTCGCCCTAAGGTTTTACTATCAAAGTCACGCACTTAATGACATAAGGTAGAATCAACTATTTTTGGATACTTTTATCAAGTTAAAAAATTATAATGAATAACAAGATAATATATTGAAATGCATCATATATTAATTAAGAAATATAAATGACAATGTTCATACGATTGGGCTAGAGCATATCACTAAAAATCTACCACTTGCACTAAGCCTAATCGGGTATAAACTGAATACTAAAAGACCTAACATGACTGTCATGCTTTGACTGTGTAAGCGGCTTAGTGAAAGGATCAGCAACATTGTCATTTGAATCAACTCTGCATATCTTGACATCTCCTCTCTTAATGATCTCTTGAATGAGATGGAAATGTCTGAGTATGTGTTTGGATCGCTAATTTTACCTGAGATCCTTGTCTTGGGCAATGGCCTCATTATTGTCACAATAAAGGTCTATTGGGTTTGCAATACTAGGAACAACACCCAAACCTATAACAAACTTCTTAATCCAAACTACCTCTTTAGCGTCTAAAGCAGCTATGTACTCAGGCTCTGTAATAGAATCGACACCGGTGTCTTTCTTGGAACTCTTCCAACTCACAGCACCTCCATTCAAACAAAACAAAAAGTCTGATTACGATCTAAAGTCATCCGAGTCAGACTGAAAGCCAGCATCATTGTAACCATTTACAACTAGTTCGCCTTCCTGTCCACCATACACTAAGAAAATATCATTAGTCCTTAAGTATTTAAGGATATTCTTGACTGTTGTCCAATGTTCCTCTCCTGGATCTGATTGGAATCTACTTGTCATACTCAGAGCATATGAGGCATCTAGTTGGGTACAAAGTATGGCATACATGAAAGAACCAATGGCGGAAGCATATGAAATCTTACTCATGCGCTCTCTCTCATCCCTAGTGGTAGGGCATTGAGATTTTGTGAGCTTAATGCCATAAGACATTGCAAGAAACCCCTCTTAGAGTCTTGTTAATCTACCATTTTTAACTTAGGCCGATTAACCTTTTTGATCTATCTCTATAAATCTTTATGCCTAATATATAGGCAGCTTTGCCTAAGTCTTTCATTGAAAAATATTTCCCCAACCAAGACTTGACATTCTGCAAGGTAGGAATGTCATTTCCAATGAGTAGAATGTCATCCACATAAAGCACTAAGAAGATAATCACGCTCCCACTAACCTTCTTATATACACAAGGCTCATCTTCTTTTTTGATGAAACCAAATTCCCTAACTGCCTCATCAAAACAAAGATTCCAGCTCCGTGAAGTTTGCTTTAATTCAAAAATGGATCTTTGAAGCTTACACACCTTATTAGGATATTTAGGATCAACAAAACCCTCTGGTTGTGTCATTTACACATCCTCGAGTAAGTTTCCATAAGAAAAGCAGTTTTGACATCCATTTTCCAAATCTCATAATCATAGGATGTAGCAATGGAAAGAACAATCCTAATAGACTTGAGTATGATGACTGGTGAAAAAGTTTCATAATAGCCAGTACCATGAGTTTGTTTGAAACCTTTTGCAACAAGTCAAGATTTGTAGGTCATGTCATGTTTGATCTTATGAACCCATTTGCAATCATTAACCTTTCCGCCTGCTGGTTGATCAACCAAGGTCGAAACTTGGTTATCATACATTTATTACATCTCAAATTTCATGGCCTAAAGCCACTTTTCAAATTTGCGCTCATCATTGCCTCTTGGTAGGATGTGGGCTAATTTTGATCCACAAGTCTCATACTCTTATCGTTAGTTATGAGAAATCCATATCTCTCATACTCTTAAAGAATCCTACCTGACCTACAAGGGCCTTATGTTGGTAATGCTGACTCAACAACTGGTTATGAGTCTTGTTGAATTTCTATGGGTGGTTCTTTAGCAACTTATGGTTCTTGAATTTCTTCAAGACATATCTTACTCCCACTGACTCTTTTGGAAATGAACTCTCCTTCCAAAAAGACAACATGACGAGCAACAAAGACTTTGTTATCAGATGGGACGTACAAATAGTATCCTTTAGATTCCTTTGGATACCCTATAAAGAAGCACTTATCTTCTTTGGGTTCTAACTTTTCTTAAGCCAAACACTTCACATAAGTCTCACAACCTTAAATTTTGAGAAAAGATAAACTAAGACGTTTCCCAGTCCATATCTCATATGATGTTTACTCAAATGCTTTTGATGGAATTCTAGTCATCAAGAACACATCAGTTTCTAGTGAATATCCCCAAAAGGATATTGAAAGATCTGTTCAACTCATCATCGATCGAACAATATCCACTAAATTACGATTTCTTCGTTCAGATACATCATTCCATTGAGGTACTCCGGGTGGAGTAAGTTGTGAGACTATCCCACACTCCTTAAGATGATAGTCAAATTCTTGGCTTAAATACTCGCCACCTCGATCGGATCAAAATGCTTTAATATTTTTTCCAAGTTGATTTGGTACTTCATTCTTAAATAATTTGAACTTTTCAAATGACTCCGACTTATGTCTCATCAAATAGACATAGTTGTATCTAATATAGTCGTCGGTAAAAGTAATGAAGTACTGATAAAAACCTCTGGCAATTGAACTTATCGGCCCATAAACACTTGTATGTGTAAGGCTCAATAAATCACTAGCCCTTTCACCATGTCCAATAAAAAGAGTCGTCATCTTGCCCAACAAACAAGATTCACATGTTTCAAATGAATCTAAGTCAAATGAATCAAGAGGTCCATCTTTATGGAGCTTTGAGATGCATTTCTCATTCACATGGCCTGAACGATAATGTCAAAAATAGGTTTGATTCAAATCATTGGATTTAAATCTCTTGGTATCAATGTTATAGATGGACTTGAATTGTTCCAAGTTTAGAACATAAAGACCATTGGACAATTGTGCAAATCCATAAAACATGTCTCCATGGTAGATGGAGAAATTATTATTCTTAATAATAAAATGAAATCTATCCAAATCTAAACAAGAAATTGAGATAATGTTTCTGCTCACAGCAGGCACATAATAACAATTATTTAACTGTAAAATAAGTCTACTAGGCAAAGCTAAATCATAAGTGCCTATGGCTAATGCAACAACTCGTTGACCATTTCCAATTTGTAGGTCCACTTCACATTTAGCCAATGTTCTACTGCTTCTGAGACCCTTCACATTTACACAAACGTGAGATCCACATCCAGTATCTAATGCTCATGAAGCAGAATTAGATAAATTGACTTCTATAACAAAATACCTGAAGTAGTAGGCCCGCTATGGTTCTTCTTCAGATCTTCCAAGTAAAGCTTGCAGTTCCTCTTCTAATAACCTGGTTTATTTCAGAAGAAGCAAACTTCCTCCTTGGGTGGCTTGGGCTTTTTGGTCTTAGGCTTGGATTGTTCCTTCCCCTTACTAGTATTGTTACCTTTGCCTTTATCTTTCTTTTTCATACCCTCTTTCTTTTGAACCATAAGCACAGGTTTTGTTTTCTAAATGTTCTTTTTAGCATGCTTCAACATCTCATGCAACTCAGCAATAGACTTCTCCATGTGGTGCCAATTGTAGTTTATGACAAACTTGTCATAAATTTTGGGTAGAGAACCTAGAATCAGGTCAGTAGCCAACTCTTGACTAATAGGAGCACTAAGTTTGTCGAGGTGATCTATATAACCTTTCATCTTTAGCATATGAGTACTTACCGAAGTGCCTGGAGTCATCTTGCATGTATTCAATACCTTAGTGGTTTCAAACCTTTCTTGACAGCCTTGCTCTTGGAACATTTCCTTGAGATGCGCCATCATATCAAATGCTTCCATTTCCTCAAATTGCTTCTGAAGCTTAAAAGTCATGGTGGCAAGCATAAGACAAGTCACATCTATTGAATCATTTAAATGCTTCTGATAAGCATATTTTTTTTTAGCTCTAGGGGCATTGTTTGTAGGTTCATGAGGGATTTCCCATTCTAGGACATAAATCTTCCTCTCTTGTTTAAAGACAATCCTCAAATTTTAAGACCAATCAAGGAAGTTAGTCCCACTGAGTTTTTTCCATTTTTCCTTCTTAAGGACATATCGTAATGAAAAGTTTGAAGCGTCGTTGTTTGATACCATTAGTCTACATACAAAAACATGCAAAGTATTTAATAAGTGAGGTCTTAAAAATCCCACTATTTCTATCAAATCAATATCCCTCAATTTAATTCAAAAACAATCATATAGTTTTTTAGTGGGTCAATATCCATATTTCACTTATTTTTAAGTTGGCTTTGGTACAATACTTAAAAGTAAGCTATTTAGGTAGGAACTCCTTCCAATTATATCACATATAATTCTTGAATTATATGGGATTTGTCCTGGCAAATGAAATTCCATCTTATTCCCTTTGGCCCAAAACCGTTTTGTTAGCCTAGTTAAGTCTAACCATATTCAAACTTATGGATATAACTATTACTCATCTCTTGTCTTTCTAAGATGGCCTAATACACTCTGCTTTGTCAGAATCTATATTATGACAATCAAAGTATTGAGTTATGGAATGCATTTTATGACTTAATATTTAGGTGAGGGACCTCGTTGTTTAGACATTATCATTTTGAATGGTAAATATAACATCTGTCACATACATGCATCATATAAAAGTAAAAAAAAAAAGCATAATTAAAAAGTGTCATGACATGACCCACAAACTAAAAACATCTCCATAAGCCAATATGGAGATTAAATACTTAACCTTTAAGCACTCCTCATCTTTGTGGGTTGGTCTTCATGACTACGAACGAGCCTCCATTCTTCTTTACAAATGAATAATATTCATATGCTATTCTATACTAAAGTAATGAATTAAAAGACACATATTTCGTGTCATAAAGCCTAAACAAAAATAAAATAAAAATTACATAGTACAATCCCATAAATAACTTACCAATCACATTGAACATTCATAAAGGGTCATGCCATGCACCATGCAAAAGCATATGAAAACATATAGCACATAATCACATTATGAACACATAATAAATTTCAGTGTTTAACAATATAACTAATTATAAGGCGTTACGCAGAGTTAGTATGAATTACTAGTTTTAATTGAATTAAAACATTTTTAAACCTAGCCGCCACCAACACAGATTGCAAAACAATTGATATCTCAAATTTAATCTCATTAAACATCCATCAAATTCAATCCGAATTACAACATAAGGCATTTAATCATTGAAAATTATGAATGAAATAATCAAATATTTACATAATTGCCGAACAATGATCCATCAATAACTTTATTTTTGGTTCGCTTAGTCTTCTAGGGTTTCATTTTGGATTCCCATTTATATAGGGATGGTTGTATGAGCTTTCTTACTTAAACAAGGAGTCCAATTACTCTCATATTGCTAATTGGAGACCCACACGAAATACTCATATTTTATTCTGTTTGAGTTTGACCATAACCTATCATGGACGGACTTTTGTAAAATTTGTGAAAGAGTGACCATTATTTATGTTTACTCATCCTAAAGGTTATGCTCCCATAACTAAATGGTCTCATGCGATGCTTTTCACATATATGTACATGCAATCACCAACTTCTACTAAAAAATGAGAATACCAGCCAACAACATTATCATGTCATTCATGATCCAAACCAACCCATATATAAAATTGTCAAATACTCGCATTACGCATATCTTATCTTTTACATACTGTCGACATTGTTTGTTAAAGATAAGAGTCGGCACTTGATGCTTTTATTCTCTCATGGGAAGGGCTTTACTACAACTGCTGGGCCCCATGCAGTGCTACAGCTAGTAGTGTTTCACTGTACATGTGAGTCGTATGATAAAGACACGACACTGAATGCTTAAAAGGAAACAAATATGCAATCCTCCAAATAGGCTTATAAGGACAAGATTCCGACACACCAAGTGAAACCAACAGAAACCCAAACCTAAGCTCTACTCTTTACACACTTATAGCATAAACCCGTCATGTTTATACCATCGTAAACTATATGTACGAACCATACTGGCCCTGCAAAAATCAAAACTTAATCGCAACCTTATTTGGCCTGATAAAGCTAACGAGTGAAAGATTCGAGTTATAACTCTTGTCGCTTAGTTTCTGTGGTTGAAAGCTCATTCAATAGAAAATTTTGATGACATAGTTGAACATTTCTTTGATATATTGAATCTCACCAAGAATCGAACCATCGATAGTTTAATATTAGAAACAATTTCAATATCAATAAACTATAAATATATTGATAAAATAATTGAACTTTTAAGTGGGTTAGATAGCATATTTCTTTGACGAGATCTATAGCACGATTCGATTGATGTTTCAAGTTAATTAATTTTCCCTAGCAAAGTTACTTGTTTCAATGATCAATTATCATTATAGCATGGGTTTATGTTTACTCTTGAAAATTTTTATTGATGTATTTTGTATTTAATTGTGCAAGTTTAATATATTATATATATCTACTGGTTTTATAATCTATTTTTATAATCTAAGATCTTTCCCTTATTGTTCCCTCTCCAAGCATTATTGTGTTTATGTAAGGATTTTTATGTATATACAAATTAAAGGACTGGAGGGGCCTTGGCAACTGTAAGATTAATTGGCGCGTTACGAAATTTCCAAAGACTTTTGTTTGTACATTCCCCACGTCAATTATTGGACTAACACATACCCTTCACGGGCCCTCTCAGTCTTTTAGCTAGCTTTGTTTAGTCTTTTAGCTTTGTTCTACATTTCTTTGTTTTGTTTTTTTCTTTTTCTCATTACAAGTTGTTCAGACTTCACGTTGTTTTACGATCTATATATTTCCACCTACTTAATGTTTGTTCACTACAAGAGACATTGAAACTAATCGAAGAGAACTTTACGCTTTAAAAATTTTGAATATGTGACTTTACGTAAATTTCTTAGATGTTAAAAATACTCATCCTCATTTGAGTTTTTTTTTTCTTTCTTTATAAGTGGTTGCCTTTTAATATTTGTAATTTAAGTTACTCATTTTAGTTTCTTTGTTCAGGTTACGGTGACAATGAAGCCCATTATTTCTTTAGTATGTTAGAGTTGAGGGATTCTCAACTCACCTCTTAACCTAGGCTGATCCCACTAGGACAGAGAGAATTGTCTTGGAATGAACCCTGTGAATGTCAATGTGGCTGTATAGCTAAGTCGCTCCTTTCAGTGTTTGCATTCCATGAACCAAGACAATTTAGGTGTATTTCGTGCGTTCCCTTTCGTACCCTTCCTATTCATACTATTTATACAAACATGCCACTGCAGTCATGGAATCCATAACATATAAACGAGTCCCTAATTTGTCAACCATATAAAAAAAAATAGCTTGACCTTTGGCTGCAATTATTTAAATTTAGAAAATAAGAAAATTCAAGTTAGACCATTTAAAATGGAAACTTAACAATTTAGTTATAAAAATATCAAATGATAACCACATAACTTGAAATTTAAGAGTCGTGCAAATAGTCAACGTTTCGATATTTGGTATTTATTATCAGAATTTATTTATTTAAAAAGTTGGATTAGCAAATGCAATTTAATGTTATTTTTGCAGATGTAATATTCTTTCAATGAAAAATATGTTTTGTAATTTTCTTCGACGTTCATACTACTTTTGTCTCGAGTATTGACAACAACAATCCTCGACCTTTAGAAAATTACACTCAGTAGTACAACTTTTACTTCTTTTTTTTGCAATTGTTGCACGCCTTACTAATTCCGTTAAAAAAAATAAAAATACCGAAAAATAGTCACAAACTTACCTAATCGCAAAACCAAAAATAAAAAACAACACACACTCCATCATCGTAAATAAATTAAAAATGTAAGACCATGTTTGTAATTCAAACTCTCCCAACGATCTCCTATATATCAAACACTAGAACTTCCATCATACACAGACACAAACACACAAAATAATGCAATCAGCCATGGAAGCTGATAACAACACAAACGACTTATACAAAGAATGCCTAAGAAACCATGCAGCTAGTCTAGGCAGCTACGCCACCGACGGCTGCGGAGAGTTCACTCTCAACGGCACCTCTCCTTCGACCCTCCAATGCGCAGCTTGCGGCTGCCACAGGAACTTCCACCGCAAGGTGACGTACAGCAGCAGCCAGAGCAACCCGGCCGAGACGGTGATGGAGATGGTGGAGTACTCGGACAGGCGTCCGCCGCTGCAGATGGTGGTGGAGTCAGGAGGAGGAGGAGGAAAGAAAAGGTTTCGGACCAAGTTTACGGCCGAGCAGAAGGAAAAGATGTTGGCATTTGCGGAGAAGTTAGGGTGGAGGTTGCAGAGAAAAGATCAAGAAGATGAAGTGGAGAGGTTTTGTAAATCAGTTGGTATTAGTAGACAGGTTTTTAAGGTATGGATGCATAATCATAAGAACACGTGTTCTTCTTCTTCTGCTTCTACTGGGAATGCTTCTTCTCTTACCACTCAGTAAGAGACTAGAAGATTTGTCCAGACATTCATTAATTTTATTTTTTTTGGGTTCAGTTTTATCTTGTTTCTTTTTGTCTTTTTTGGTCATTTGTTGTAATTTATCCTTCTCTTCTGAAGATATCTAGCTATTTAGTTGTTTCTTCCAATAACCTACATATTGGTCAGCAATAATCACTAAGAATTAAAACAAAAATGTGTTTTAACAGGAAATTTTTATATTATTGTGTTATAAGCAATTCATGCATAGTGTTAATTAAATAACTTATTGAATGGGGTTTTTATTGTTTCATCTTTTTTTTTGTACTGTTGTCTTTGGTTCATTGAATGATCTGTGATAGATCTATTTACAAATTTGTTAATGGGTGTACACTTATAGATTTTTTTATGCCTTAATAATGGAGATCCGTGAAAGTAATGATGCATGCATGTAGAGTTCATTAATCAAATGATTTAATTAATAACTTTTTAAGAATTAATTAAGTTTAAGATGATGAGATTTAGATAATTATCATTCGCATTTCCGTTAATTGCAGGGATTTTGAGGTTTTCAGCGAAAACTCTTTCTTAAAACAATAATTTTGATGAGTTAGTATTGGGTTACAGTAATGTTATAGTACTGTTTCTATATAGCATTTGTTAATTTGTTATTGTGGTAGGACATTACTGTTTTGGTATTATTCTTCAAATAAAAGAGAAAAACAAATATATATCAAATTCGCCTTGTTATTTGGATAATGTTGTTACCTCAAAACTCGAATGACAATAAAGGTATATACAAGGCGAATTTGTTTGTATAAAAGTATAATAATGGGATTTTGAGGTTTTCAGCGAAAACTCTTTCTTAAAACAATAATTTTGATGAGTTAGTATTGGGTTACAGTAATGTTATAGTACTGTTTCTGTATAGCATTTGTTAATTTGTTATTGTGGTAGGACATTACTGTTTTGGTATTATTCTTCAAATAAAAGAGAAAAGCAAATATATATCAAATTCGCCTTGTTATTTGGATAATGTTGTTACCTCAAAACTCGAATAACAATAAAAGTATATACATGAACGGTCGAGAATTTGAACAACGCCTTTAAACTTGTGCACACGGAACACGTGGTAGAATTTTCGAAACTCAAGTCAGTAATCGATTTGACAGAGTATCATTGCTAATAGTGTACATACCTCAAGACATTGTCCATCATGTCTATTTATGGGGTCGCGAGTTAATGAGTGAATATTAACGTTTTGTAACGTTTTTCCCTAACAATGAGTTTACAACATCCCCGTTTCATATTGGAATTGAATGAACTTAATGAACTTTTATTCACACCTCATCATATAATAATTATTTCGCTAATATAATTTGCTTTTAAAAAGTAAAATATGTTTTTTCGTAGAGAATTAATTAAACACATAACGCGTGAAATTAATGGTGGATTGTAAACTATTATTGATGCGGCTTGCAAGGGAATAATAATAATAATAATAATAATGTTCCTCGTCTCTAACTTTCACTCTCTAGAAATTCCTTCAAGACTTGCTATTTTTTCTTATCACGGAGTTCACCACATCACGAAGTTCACCACCTCGCAGAATTCATCATCTTCACTACCTCACGGAGTTCACAACCTTGTGAATTTCACCACCTTGCAGAGTTCATCATCTTCACTACCTCACTTCATTGCTTGTCTCCCCTCTCAATGCTTCAATGTAAAAAAAATGGTCAAAGTGCCCATCTCGATCCAAGGTCTCAATTTGATTCTTCAGTTCTCGACCATTGTCTGTGGAGTGTTCACTCGCATCGTGATATTTACAGTATGCGTCCACATTCCTTCCCAAAGTATGGCCTATATTGGGGGGAAAATGGATGAGCCATAAGCCTCCTTTCACTGCCAAGATGGTTGAGCTCAACTCATTTAATGGGGTGTAATTTTGAAGTGTGGATCGTAATGCCTCATTGAGCCTTTCGACTTCTCCTTCTTGTTTGGCTCCTCCTGAGTCTTTGTTTCTTTTCGCTTCTTCTCATTGTAATCTTTGGTTCCTATTATATTCATGACCTCGGCTGGAAGGATATACTGGTTCGCACAAACGAAAAGGTCCATCAAGGTCTTTGGTTGGTCTAGGGACAACAACTCTTGTAATTGCATCAATCGTTTCCCTTGCAGCATTGCGGCTACTGTCATTGCAGGTTGCAGGTCGTGAACTTCAGGAGTAATGTTCCTAAATCTATCCATGTATTGATGCAAAGTCTCCATCTCATTTTGCCTAACACTCAACAAGTAGTTGGCGTCCTTCATCCACAGTCTATTGATGATGAAGGCGTTGATTAACTCCTTCCTAAGTTGCTCGAAGCAAGAGAATGACGCCTCTTTCATCCCATTGAACAAAGAACGTGAATGGTCATTTGATGTTATTGGGAATGTGCGGCACATAATGGCATCCTCTCATCCGTGAAGTATCATGATGACTTTGTAGTTATGGATGTGCTCGTGCGGGTCCTCTTTTCCTAAGAAAGTTTGTAGTTGAGAGTTAGGGTGATCAATTCAAGCATGAAAATCCTCCAAACATGCTAAAAACACAACATTGGGATTTAGTTTATATGGTTAGCAAAATAGTTCCTCCCCATTCACCATTATCACCCTAAGTGGTCTATCATGATTGAGCCCTCCAACTTTATTAAAGATCATTGATGTTTTACTTAATTATTTCCTTATATTTTTTATGACGAGAATCAGTGTGGATGCCTAAGTTAATGTTTTAATTGATCACTAGATTGTTATGTTAATTAGCTGATATTGATCTTAATAATGATTTGACTGACCTCCCTTGATTATATATGTAAATACGTACTTTAGTTGTTAAATTAATTTGTATATCCTTGAATAAATTGATATAATTTTTTTTGGATCAAGGGTGATCAATATTAAGATTCTTTTATGTTTTGATGATGGACAAAACTGAGTTGGATTCTCGACCATTTAAACATGATAGTTATTGGCTCACTCGGGTAAGGAAGAGTTCAAAGGGTTGTGGTTTTAACTGTCCCACTCAAGTAAATAAGAACTGTCACTCGAGTGATCTAAGGGATGGCTCACTAGAGTAAGCAAATGTGGTCACTCGAGTAATCCATGATTCAGGATTACAACAGCATTAAATGTACTCCAACGGCTAGTTTATGAACTCCAACGGTCATATGGCTTGGAAAGGCTATGAATACATAAAGGAATGGCAAAAAAAACATGGTTGATCATATACTTTCAAGTACCAAACATTTGTCATCATTTCCCTCACTCCAAAACACGAAAATCATGCTAGAGAGAAGAACAAAAGCGTCAAGCAAACAACTGTACTCATAGTATAGTGCTTTCATTTTTTTAAACACTTTGAGAGTGAGACAGGCTTATTGTAAGCCTAGAGGAAACAGCATTGTAAGGCTTTAGAGGTATGAACCATAATCAATCTTGTCTAGGCTTTAGAGGTGTCAGCCACAATCAACCTTGTTGGCTTTAGAGGTGTGAGTTGTAATCAACCTTTGTGAAAGGCTTTGTTGGATTGAGTCGAAATCAATCTTCGAGATAGTGGAAATCCTGAATGAGCCTTAGGTAGTTGATGTAGAAATGGTTGATCGAACTCTTGAAATTCTTAACTGAATATGACATTCATATAACAGATAATGCAGCGGAAATAACAAAAATTTTTATCCTAGAATTCCACCAAGGATCCATGCACATCAACATAAACGATTAGGGTTAAGGTGTTACCTTGAAAAACCAAAGCTTGATTGTATGAACGAATGAATTGTTGGTGTAGCTTTTAGTATCCAAAATTCGAATCACCCTTTTGGAATCATTTTGCCTTTGCGTGAACGTGTCTAGAGGTATCCACACGAACGAATTTACCTTGGATCAGTGGAGTGTACTAGCACTTCTGTTAGAATCACAATTTTAAAACTCACAAAATAATTTTCTCTCTTTGAAAGTGGCACTCATTAATTCGGCTTAGCCCTGGAAAGAATGGCAAGGAGTGCACCCTATATATAGGCATATGAGAAGACCTAAATAGGTTCATAAAAGAATCTAAAATTCTCTCCTTCTCCTTGCAAAAATTTGGCTGTCATCCTATTCAAGCAATAGGGTGCTGAATTTTCTTATCTAGTCTCACTAGGTTTGCCTTTCTTGTCCCACAAAAATAATCAGTTCCTAATTAATTTTGTCACATACAAATTAGAGTTTTATTTTCCTTGTCACAGAAGAATAAAGTTCATAATTAGTCATGGACTCTTAATTAGTTAGTGCATGTGCTGAAATTGTCCTTGTCACACAAGGAAAGTAATTCCTAAAAAATACGAAGAGAGAGCCGAATTTCTCCATCCCTTTTTAGGTTTATTGTGCCGAATTTTCGATGTTCCTAATTAGATTAGCCTTGGCCGAAATTCACATGGGTTTGTTTAATGTTATTGGGCTTTTAATTATATGATACATTATCATAAAATAAATCACTCACATGGGACAAATTATGTCACACATAATTAAATAATTATAACCATGATAATTGGTGATTCATATAGAAAGCTCATTACATTAATGGGCTATGTATTAAATCTTATTTAACATATAAATCATAAAACCCTGAATTATTATTGATTAATCAAATTAATCATCTTAATAATTCAATCATCGCAAAGAGAGAACTTTTGTAATCAATCCAATTCGTTCTTGTGTGTGACCTAATAGACCTTCTCGAAATTAGCAATGGGCCTTGTCCCAAACCTTTGGGCCCAAATTCCATAAGCGGTATCTAGTAATACATTATGGCAACCCAAAATCGAGTGGATGTTGGTGATCTAAGTTTACCTTTCACAGTCTGATATTTAGTCATTTTGTCTCACGATATATCATCTAAGCATAAGGCATGATCACATGCCAACCTTATATTGCTTAGCATATTTCTTGATCTCAAGTAGATTGATATAATAAATGACATTGATAAACCCTTTTTATCAATTCATTCGAGTATGCATACATTCCATCAATCATACTCATCAAGTGGCCTAAAGATATCACTATTCATAAGAGGAACAAATCCATCACTCTCACTATCACTCCTCTACAAGATTCATGACATGTTCACTCATAGACTTTATTGTTACCCTATTATGGATACGTTTGACTAAGTCAAAACATGCGACTCCTCATGTAGGAGTCGATAGTAGTTTCAGTCAGAGGACTCAAACATCACCACCGTATGAAAGCTACTTGTGACATTGATCCATGAAGTATTTTCATAGCGAGTCAGTCCAATACATGTTCCCTAACATGTATCTATGTTCAAAGTGATATCTCATATCCATAATCAGTAAAACGTGATCATCCTCTTAGCAACATACTAACATTGGCTTGTTATCATATCCATGATAACAATCGATTAGGGACTTTTAGAATAGTATTCCTTTTACCTTATGGTTTTACTATCAAGTCACATACTTGATCACATAGGGAAGAATAAACTATTCATGAAAGTTTTATTGTCATAAACAATATAATATTTCATAGATATGAAATAAAATACCTCTTTATTAAATAATAAATGTAATGACAATGTACATCAATGATTGGACTAGGGCACAAAACTAATAAGAACCACTATGAGTCTTGGTGTTGTTTTCTCTCTTACTTCAACTCACTTTTGCTCTCCAAAATCAACAAATGTATCGACCAAAAATTCTCCAATAAGTCTTATCAGAGCAGATCTCCTTTGAGAATGCTTAACAACCTTGGAGCAAAGTTGTACACATTGGAGATGCCAACTTCGATACTATCTTTCCAATTTTTTCAATTTTCTTCATTTGTTGATTAATTGATTTTGTTTTGAATTAAATAGGGGTAGAAATTATGTTTTCAAACATTTTTTAAATGATGCACAAATTGTTTCAAAAGGGGGAGTTAAAACCAAAAGAATTTTTTTAATTATGCATAAATTGTGTTTTGACAGGGGAGAGAATATTTTAATATTTTTTTAAATAACCACAAATTTTCATATGATCGTAATCTTTTGACAATGATGAAATCCTTGATTAAATTCATTGCTTTGACGTAGCACTTAAATTCATAAAAGTTTTGTCATCATAAAAAATAGGAGATTGTTGGATCAAGGGTGATCAACTTTAAGATTCTTTTATGTTTTGATGATGGAATAAATTGAGTTGGATTCTTGAGTAATTAAACATGATCATTATCAGCTCACTTGAGTAAATCAATGTGTTACTCGAGTAAGAAAGAGTTTCAGGGGATATGGTTTTAACTGTCTCACTCGAGTAAACAATAAATGTCACTCTAGTGATCTAAGGGATGGCTCACTCAAGTAAGCAAATGTGATCACTCGAGTAATCCATAATTCCATACTGCAACAACATTAAATGCACTCCAACGGCTAGTGTATCAACTCCAACGCTTATATGGCTTGGAAAGGAAATAAATACATCAAGGAAGAGCATAAAAAGGTGGATGATCATATACTTTCAAGTTCCAAACATTTTCATCATTCCCCTCACTCAACAACACCAAAATCATGCTACAGAGAAGATCAAGACCATCAAGCAAATACATGTACTCATAGCATAGCGCTTCAAATTTTATAAACATTTTGTGAACACTTTGAGAGTGAGAAAGGTTGGTTGTAAGCTAGAAGAAAACAATATTGTAAGGCTTTAGAGGTATGAACCGAAATCAACCTTGTCTATGCTTTAGAGGTGTGAGCCACAATCAACCTTGTTTTTTTTTTGGTGGTGCGAGGCGTAATCAACCTTGGTGTAAGACTTTGTTGGATTATGCTAGAATAAATCTTTGAGATAGTGGAAATCCCGAGTGAGACTTAGGTAGTGGGTGTAAGCATGGTTGGCCAAACCACTATAAATCTTGGTGTTGTTTTGTCTCTTACTTCAACTCGCTTTTGCGCTCCAAAATCAACTAAGGCATCGACCGAAAATTCTCCAACAAGCGGTGTCAGAGCAGGTCTCCTTTTGAGAATGCCTAACACCCTTGGAGCAAAGATCCTACACATTGGAGATGCCAAATTCGATACTATCTTTCCAACTTTTTCAATTGTCTTAATTTGTTGAGTAATTGGTATTTTTTTATTTAAATAGGGGGAGAAATGATGTTTTCAAATATTTTTTTTTAAATGATGCACAAATTATTTTTGAAAGGGAGAGTTAAAACCAAAATAATATTTTTAATTATGCATAATTTTTTTGATAAGGGGAGTGAATATTTAATATTTTTAAAATAATTACACATTTTTTATATGTTCCTAACCTCTTGACAATGATGAAATCCTTGATCAAATTAATTGTCTTGATGTAGCACTTAAATTCGTAAAAGTTTTTTCATCATAAAGAATGGGGAGATTGTTGGATCAAGGGTGATAAACATTAAGATTCTTTTATGTTTTATGGATGAAAAAAATTGAGTTGGATTTTTGGGCATTTAAACATGATTGTTATCGGCTCAGTCGAGTAAGGAAAAGTTTAAGGGGCTATGGTTTTAACTGTCTCACTCGATTAAACAAGAAATGACACTCGAGTGATCTAAGGGATGGCTCACTTGAGTAAGCAAATGTGGTCACTCGGGTAATCCATGATTCAATATCGCAACAACATTAAATGCACTCCAATGGATAGTTTACTAACTCCAATGGTCATATGGCTTGAAAAGGCAATAAGTACATCAAGGAAGGGCAGAAAAATATAGATGATCATATACTTTCAAGTCCCAAAATCATGTTGGAAAGAAGATCAAGAGCATCAAGCAAACATATGTACTCATAGTATAGTGCTTCCATTTTGTAAACATTTTGTAAACACTTTGAGAGTGAGAAATGTTTGTTGTAAGCCTAGAGAAAACAACATTGTAAGAATTTAGAGGTATGAGCTGGAATCAACCTTGTCTAAGCTTTAGAGGTGTGAGCCGCAATCAACCATATTGGCTTTAAAGGTGTGAGTCGTAATCAACCTTGGTGTAAGGCTTTATTGTATTGAGATGAAATCAATCTTCGAGATAATGGAAATTTTGAGTGAGACTTAGGTAGTGAATGTAGGCATGGTTAGCCAAACCACCATAAATCTTGGTGTTTTTTCTCTCTTACTTCAACTTGCTTCCACTCTCCAAAATCCACCAAGGCATGGACCGATAATTCTCCAACAATTTTAGTGTCAACATAGCTTATAAATACTTAATGACACCTTTTTTATTTAGTGATTTGAAAAGAGGGGTAGATGAACATAATTTCCAAAAAGCAAAAGAATTTGACTCACACCCTTTTAGATGACTTACAAAAAGGGGAAAAAAAGTATAATTTTTTTTTTTCATAAAATAGGTACAATTTAGGTAAAAAGGGGCAAAGGTTTTGTTAGAAAAAAAATAATTCAATAATCTTGGTTGTAAAATGCATTTTCATAAGGGGAGCATCATTATGAGCTTAGTAAAAATTGGTGAGAAACTTTTCTGAGCTTGTTTAATGAGACTTAATTGTAAACTAACTTGTTTTTGTTAAGACATCTTACATCTTCATCAAAAGTGTAACATTAGAAAATACAACTAATAAATTCAAAATTATATTTAATGTTTTTTCATCAACAAAAGTGGGAAAAAAGATGGTCATTGATCGACTTTGCTGCAAGCTCACAGTTGCCAAAGTAGTTTTAACCTTAGGACTATTCTTAGGGTATTGAATCCTACAAGAAAAACTACTATAAGTGATCTAATCAAAAATAAAAGCAATAAAACTCATGGAATTTGGTTTTATGATTTCAATTTAAACAAGAAAAATAAACAGAACAAACAAGTGGCAAATAAGGAAGTCAAATTAAAGATAAACCAATAATAAAGAAGATGTTAGGACTTCGAGATTCCTTATAGATTCCTATTTACTATATTAATGATGGGGGTTTAGGGAAATTGAGTGCTCTCCACTTAAATGCTCCTTCGAGTTAATTTTGGTTATGTCTACTTGTACTAGGCCAATCCTTTCAATTAAACCTAACTATATAAGATCTTTATACTAATCGGAAATTTCATCAAACATCTTACCTATCTAAAATGTGCATATTTTAAGTTTGGTAAGTTCAATGCTCGTGGACCTTGCCTAAGTTTCATCTCTCGATCATTCACTTAGACTGATCAATAAATGTCATTATAGTGATCAAGCACAACAATATTTCATTCAAAACAAACTATTGAATTATGTCCATAGAAAATCAAAAGATGTAGTAATAAAACATAAAACTCATCAATTAATATAGTGAATATTCATCATAGGTCTACTTCTCTAAGTCCTAATATCAAATCTAAGCCAACATGATGTTAATAGATCAATAAAAGTAAATAACACAACAATTAAACATTGTCATCAATTAACCAATGTGTGGAGAGATTGAAGAATGGATGGTTGGAAGGACAGATCTTCCAATGCTCCAAAGCTTCCTTCAAGATTGCCCACCTTTCTCACTCTAAATCCTTCATTTTCTCTAAAAGCTCTACCCTCTTCTTGGTGACTTTCAAGTGATGTAGTATTAAGTCTAAAGATGACTCACTCTACTAAAAGAGGCAAAAATGAGGTTTATATATGGTGTCCATAGGCATCACAACCCTAGGACCATTCTTTCCAAAAATACCCCTAAATGCATCATCAACGGACAACCTTCCGAATTGGCCACGTCATCACCTCTTTGGAAAAACTTGGGTTGATCACAACAGTGGTGGTTGATGACCTCGATCGTGGCCCTTTGCTGCTTCTTCCCACGGCCACGGTGGTGGTGGTCATGGTTGTGACTTTGGAATGAACTTGGCAACAATCATGCCCTTGACCATGGCCATGGGTGTGGCACTGGAAAGTGGTTCTCGCCATGGCCATGGTGATGGGTGTGGTTTCGGCCATGGCCAACTTCATTCAATCTCTTCCTTTCTCCTTCCCTTCATGCACTCTTCTCTTTTAAAGCCTTCTTTTCATTCCATTTCCTCCCTTTTGTCCACGTTCATTCAATCCTTTGTTACTCTACACATTCAACCAAAAGTGTGTAAAAATTGCATATAATTAAGCACAAATAGAATGAGAATACAAGAAATGTTTTGTTAATTAACCATGTAAAAATTAGCATACATCAGTCACATGTCAAATCCCATTTATGTTTTGATTTATGAAAAATCATTAAACATAAGTTTGCATTTGGTGAAGAACGTTCATTAGAATTTAAGAGGAAGAAAGATTGATTGATCAAAAGTACTAAGAAATAGTCATACCAAAACGTTGATCTTATAGACCATACTCACATCATTATATGAAAAACAAAAAGCCCCTTGAGTAAAAGTGATGAAGTTTTACCTAACTAAGTCGTTGATATCTCAAGAACACTCTCGCATCTACACTATTTAAAACTAGAATTAGAAATAACCAACTTGCGTCGTTACCTAGAGGGTGGCAATTATGGCATTTGGATGTTAGCAATGCCTTTCTTCATAGTAACTCATCTGAAACAGTGTTTAAGACACAACCTCAGGGCTTTGTTGACAAAAGACTATCATGACTATATTTGTAAGTTGAAAACAAATTATTATATGGGCTTAAATAGGCACAACGGGTATAGTTTTGAATGCCTCCGTAATTACTTGTTTAATATGGGTTTTAGGGGATCTAGTGTCGACCTGTCTCTTTTTATATATAATAATGGCTCCTCATCTGGTTTCATCCTTATTTATGTTGATGTTGTGAATATTACAAAGAATAATAGGATTGTTTAGTTAAGAAAATTTTTCATTGTTTTCTAAAAAATTAGAGAATAAAGATGAAAAAATGAAAAATTTATTTAAAAAAATTAATTAGCAAATATTTTTTCAAAATGTTTTCAATTTTAGAAAAATAGAAATAAAGTAAAAAATAAAAAAAGGCTTTAAACTAAACATAGCTATAATGTCTTCGTTCAGTTTGTCAAGAAAAGTTTTTATCTGAATTTCCCTTTTGGTGCCTGGGAGCGATACATTATTTTTCTGCTGTTGAAGTGGCCTAGCATAATAAATGATTGCTTTTTAATCAACAATACTATATTTCAAAAATTTTCAAACTTGTCAGCATGACTCACTGCAAACTGTTGCTGATTCCAGTGGCGGGGCCAGAATTTTAACTAAACAGGGGCTGAATTTTGGCTTTGATAATATTTTCGATTAACAAAAATCGTGCAAAAAAATTGAAGCACTTCATCGCATCTCTTGGAATTTTAACTAAGCAGGGGCTGAATCTTGGCTTTGGCATTGAAGCACTTCATCACATCTCTTAGATACAAAAAAACCAACATCAAAATTAATAATTTCGGCACCTCTAATATCAACAGCGATTCGAATCAATTAACAAATTAAGCTTGATCTAAAATCAACTCAAAAAATTAAATTGATTCGGATCAATTCATCTAACAACAAAAAAAAAATCTAGTTAACCCATTTAAACCCTAAATAATTTCAAACACTTAGTCATTGACTAAACTTATTTAATCTTGAAACTGTATACAACCTCGAATACATCAAAATCCAGTAGCAACAATCAAATAAAACTACTTAGCCTCCCTTCATTAAAACTGAAATTTGTCAAAAAAAACAGGCGAAATGAACTTACCATGACTGTGGGGCAACAAACGGGATGATGCTACATGGGAGAAGGAATAAGCAGCGACGAGGCATGGACGGAGAGGAGAAATGGCCGGCTGACGATGGAGGTGTGGAGAAGAGTGGAGCAACGGAGAAAACTAGAGGAGACGAACCAAAACCTAAAAAAGAATAGAAGAGTAGGGCTTGAATTGTGAATTAAGGAACCCCTTGGTCCACTTTATCATTTATTTTAACCCCAAAACGACGTTGTTTCGCCCTGGGGTTAAAATTAAAAAAAAAGGTAGGATAGGGAAGCCATGAACCTAGTAGGTGTTGGGTTCATGGAATCAAAAAGGGGTGGAAGCAGGTGCTCCAGCACTTGCTTGTCCCTCAGTGGCTCTGCCCCTGGCTGACTCCAATTGTTATAAGCAGTGCTCTCTTGAAATTTTGGGCACCCTACTCCCTTCCTTTGAAGCGTCCCAAAACCAACAATAATATTGTAGTCTACAGTTTAACACTCTTACTTATCAAGACATATCCTTTGCAATCAATAACTTATGTCAATTTGGGCCCGTCTAGTCCTCTCAACTCGACATGGAACTACCCAATATACCGGGTGCAATATGCAAAAAAAAAATTATGCCAACAAACATTGTCAATAAACCTACCTCAAATCACCACCAAGTGCTCAAACATGTATTGTGGTATCTTCGAGATATTGTCAACAAACATTTGTTGTTATTCCTTGTCGATTTGATCAAGTGACTGCTTTTAGTGATGTTGACTGGGCTAATTATCCTGTCGATCGACGATTTACAGGGGGTTTTGACTCTGGAAAAGGGTTAAATTCCTGTCAAAAGAACAAGAAAGAACAAAGTATCAACTATGGCAAGGTTGAGATGTCGCACACGAGAACTACTTAGCAGAACATGATACAAAAAAGATATCAATCTTATGAATGCATTTGTATTATTAGTATTAAGATTAGTTCGAGGGACTATTCTAGGATTTAGATATGTGATGTAGCGTAGTTACATTTTTAGCACTATAAAAGGATGAAGAGGGATGTGAGAAAGGATCTAGGAAATTAGTAACTTACAAACCTTTTGAGTAGGATGAAGAGGGGAGTATGAAAAGATCTGGAAAATTAACTTAGTAGCCTTTTGATCTGGAAATGTGAATATATTAGGGGAGAGGAAGTCTCTCCAAACTACTACTGGCATCTGCTAATTTAATTTCAGATCATTCTGCTACAGTTTCGTCATTTCTGCTTCTTATGTCTTTGTTTTATCCTTACTACCAGAAACCCGTTTTGTAGAGATACCATGCTCCTTTCATAAACGAAAATAATTTTCTCTCTCCCTTTCTTTTTACTCATCTGTTCAAGCATAAGTCGGAAAAAGCAACAAAAACAGCTATATGGGAAGGGTAATTGTAGTTATATGTTCAAACAGATTAATGTAGGCAGATGCGAAAGTAGCACCAAAAGTGGAACATCCTTTATCAAAGGACAGATAAACTCCGTGAGACCGAGATCAGAGGTCAAGGAAAGACAAGCTGAAGTAATACAAAATCAAAGGAAAACAAAAGGTGACTTGATCTTCATTCATCATCAGCTAAATATTTCTAAGCTTATAAAGAACTGCCATCACTTTGCCAACATCATCCTAACAAACTCCTCGTAGTTCACCTGTCTGTCGCCATCCACGTCTGCTTCCCGGATCATCTCATCCACTTCTTCATCTGTCAACTTCTCTCCAAGATTAGTCATCACATGTCGAAGCTGCAATTTCAGGAAAATAATCAACTTTGAGAAGAAACGAAATAGCCCAGAATAAATATCAACAAATGGGAATTTAATTCTCTATCAGCAACAGTTGATTACACTAATTTCCAGACCAAAGTAGAGATCTTCCAAAATGGTAGATATTCTGTTTACCTCAGCAGCAGAAATAAAGCCATTTTGATCTTTATCGAACACCTTGAAAGCTTCTTTAAGTTCCTCCTCTGAGTCAGTATCCTACACCCAAAATTTATATTGCCCGAGAGACAATGAGATACTAAATCGTATTATACCATGTTAATTCAATATCAGGGTATATAGCCGGCTTAAAGAGGTCTTACTTGTGTTACATATCCAGACGTACCCACTATGTATATTCACTGGATACTTTTAAATTTAAGCTAATCAAGAAAACAAGAAGATATAAAGTGAACAAGCTAGTTTTAAGAGTGCTTCTTAAAGTGCAAAGATGAACACCTTCATCTTCCGTGCCATCAAATTCAAGAACTCAGGAAAATCAATGGTGCCATTTTGATCAGCATCAACTTCATTGATCATATCTTGCAGTTCAGCTTCAGTAGGGTTTTGTC
>CAODLS011338232.1:0-20578 GCA_948243855.1 Flueggea neowawraea | reverse complement strand
GCATAACCTTAAAAGGTTTTATTCTGGAAATCTTGATAAGATAAAACATTTTCTGGAAACGTTTTGCTTTGTTATTGAAAACACATTGGTTTTGATGAATTTTAGAAATATTCATGAAAGATATTAGTTATCTCATGAATGATTTCGTGTATGTTATTTGCTTTGATTGCGAACGATTTCGAAAGGGTTTTGAACTGCTACTATGTATGTAGCATGAATATATATGTATATGTTGATTATATTTGCATGTGGTATTTTCAAACTGTTTTCAAAACAGTCTTTATGAGGCACGTATGAGGCAATCTGGAGTGCTTTCCCTCACTAGGTTTGACCCCCTTTTCTTTGTTTGTTTTGTCCCTGTTATTGTCATCCTATAAGTGACTCTTATGGATTATGATCGTTGGCATTTGATGCTCAATGAGGTATCCTGACAATACGGTCAGTACCCTTTTGATCGGACCCCATTTGTATGATTATTAGAGGCTCCACATCGGGTTTCCTGTGTGATTTATTTTAGTTTTTGTTATTGTATTTGGTATTTTAATTGTTTAATTTGAAATTATTTCTGCAAATTTATATTATATTTTGTTTTAATAAATGATGTTTAAACCTTTAATTGGTTTTATTATTCAATTGAATATGATTTTGGGTAAAAGTTCTGTATATTGAGGCTTGTGCAAGATGGACCGGACTCCCATAGACGGTTCGTTTCGTACGCCGGTCATGGTCCTGGGAATGGGTCGTGACATAAATGCACAATTTGCATCATGTTTTACAGCAACTCTAGTGGTAACTCATTTTGATATATCTTCAATGATGAGATCTTTTGGATGTGATTTAGCATATCTCCACTCTTTGGACAATTCCTTTTGCTCCACATCTTTGGATTCTTCTTGATTTTGCTTGGATTCATCATTTCCATCTTCATTAATGTTCAAATTCTTCATTTTTTCTCCAATACTTGGACTACAATCATCATCATCCAAACTTCTAGCAATAAAATTGTTAGTTTCATTAAACATCACATGGATTGACTCTTCTACCTTCTCTGGCATTTTGTTGTATACCTTATAAGCTTTGATTATAGATGAATAACCAAGGAAAATGCCCTCATCGAATTTTGGATCAAAATTTTCTAACCCTTCTTTTTCATTGTTGTGAACATATCATTTGCATCCAAATACATGAAAGTATGAGATGTTGGGATGTCTTCCTTTCCACAACTCATAAGGAGTTTTTTTTTAGAATGGATTAGATATATGTCATATTCACTATATAGCATGCGGTGTTAACTACTTCAGCCCAAAAGTACTTAGGGAGGTTGTTCTCATGAAGCATGGTCTTTGCCATTTCTTATAGAGTCATATTCTTTCTTTCAACAACACCATTATGTTATGGAGTCCTTGGAGCAGAAAAATTATGCAAAATAACATGCTCCTCCCAATAGGATTCAAATGGCTCACATGTAAACTCACCTCCTCTATCACTTCTAATGGAAGTAATATCATATCCTTTTTTTCATTTTGGACCTTTTTGCTCTATGTCATGAATGCATGAAATGCCTCACTTTTGTGAGAAAGAAAGAATATCCAAGTGAACCTAGAATAGTCATCTACAATGACAAAACAATATGCTTTATCACATTGACTTAAAGTGCTTATGGGACCAAACAAATATAAATGCAATAGCTCTAATAGTCTAGATGTAGATATGATATTCTTGCTATGAAATGAAGACTTTGAATGTTTTCCCATGACATATGCATCACAAACTAGATATTTATCATATTTGAGCTTGGACAATCCTTTAACTAGATCATGCTTGCTCAATTTTGAGATCATATGCATACTAGCATTCCCTAATCTCTTATGACATAACCAAGTATAATTGTTCACAATAACTAGGCATTTTTCATTGAAGGCTTTAGAATCAAACAAATCAACAATATATATATATTGTTATGTCTAGAACCAACAAGCAAAGCAACATCATGATCATCATACACTACACACCTAGAAGGTTCAAACACAACTTTATAATTTTTATCACAAAATTGACTAATGCTCAACAAATTGTGCTTCAATCTATCAACAAGAAACACATCATCAATGGTTGGGTTAGGAGACTTACTAATATTACCTTCACCAATATTCTTACCTTTTCTATTATCTCCAAATGTAACATAGCCTCCATTTTTAGCTAAAATGTATGAAAACATAGCTTTATCTCCATTCATGTGGTGAGAGCATCCATTGTCAAGATATCACATGTTCTTCTTTGCTTTAGCTCTAATACACACCTACAAAGACATGTAAAACTTTTGAAATTGGTACCCAAACCTTTTTGGGTCCTTTAAGGTTAGTTCTTTCTATGTTGGGCATGATTGTTTCTTTTGCAACCCAAATCTTTTTAACCCTAACTAACCTAGGTTGTTTCAACTTGCAATGATAAGCAAAATGCCCATCAACACCACAATATGAGCATGCATTTTCAGCCAAGGTGCCTTGTTTTACAAACATGATTTTAAAAGATCTTTTAGGTGTAAAAAGGTTGTAGCCTAAGCCATGTTTGGATAGAGTTTGTATTTGAGATCCAAGTAGTTTCTCAAGGTTCTCTTTCCTATTTGTAAGCTTATAGGCAATGTTTGAAAATTTTTCAACTTTTTTCTTTAACAACAAGTTTTCTTCAATCAAATCTATTTTCTCTTTACTCAAAACATTCATTTCCACACCACAAACAGTAGATATTTTCTTTAATGCAACATATTTAGCACCTAGTTTTTAAAACTCTTCATGCAACTCTTCAAATGCATCATTTAATTCATCAAAAGTGAAGTTATTGGTTACCTCATTTTCATCATCACTTGAGAGTTCATCTTCTCTTGCCATTAGACACAAATTTTCCATTTCTTCTACTTCCTCATCCTCTTCGGAGCTGCTGTCATCACTATCGTTCCATGTTGCTTTCATTGTCTTTCCCTTCTTTTTCTTTAAGAACTTGGAGAATTCTTGGAAAGGGGACATTCTTGCTTTACATGATCAGGTTTGTTACATTTGTAACACATGATAGAGTTTTCCTTCTTGGCTTCCTTCTTGAGGTCTTTTTTGTAGTCCTTTTTTTATTCTTCTTTTGATATTTGATCCTGGCCTTTCTTCCATGGTTCGTTCTTTCTCATGAATTGTCTAAATCTTCTAACAAACATTGCCATTTCTTCATCATTACTATCATATTCTTCATCATCCTTGGATTTCTCAACAATCTTGGACTTTAAAGCCATTCCTCTTCTTTTGTCATTTTTAGAGGATTGCTCTTCATTTTCTTGTAGACCCATCTCATGTGTGAATAATGAACCTAGCAATTCCTCCAATGGTAATGTGTTGAGGTCTTTAGCTTCTAAGATAGCATCCTTCTTAGAAGCTCATGAATTTGGTACAACTCTTAGGATTTTCCTCACAAGTTCAGAATTGGAGTAGGTTTTTCCACGTGCCTTTAGCCCATTTAAAATGTCATTGAATCTGTCAAACATTTCTTAGATACCTTCTCCCTACTTCATCTTAAATAGCTCATATTTGTGCACAAGAAGAGATACTTTGTTTTCCTTTCTTGTGAAGTTCCCTCATAAGTTATCTCCACTGTCCTCCATATATAATGAGTAATGGCACATTGTTGAACTTTATTGAATTGTGTCTTGCTAAGTGCACAAAACAATATGTGCATTGCTTTGATGTTATAACAAACCATTCTCTTATCTTGTTCAGTCCATTCCAATTTTGGTTTGAGAGTTTCTACTCCCATGTTTTCTTTAGTATATATGGACCCGTTTCTATAGCATCCCATATTTTCTCAGCTTCGAATTTCAGAAACACCATCATCCGAGTCTTCCAGTGCACATATTCGTTGCCATAAAAAAAAGCTCGATTAACGGATAATCCTTCATATCTAGATAAATTTCCTAAAATTTCCATTTTGATCTTTAATCTCAAGGTTTTTAGACCTTTAAAACTTTGAGCTCTCAAGCTCTGATACAAATTGAAATTCCAATATGGCAATCCAAAAGGGGGTGAATTGGATTTAAGTGAAAAATTAAAACATTTTGAAAAAAATTTCACAAATAAAAAGGATCGAAACAAAAAGTAAGTCCAATCCATAATGACAATTAATAAAGTAAACAACAGTAAAGAGAATGAAGGATAGAGAGAATCAAAGCCCGAATTTATAATGGTTTGGTCCTCTTTGACCTACTTCCACTCCTTTAGTTGTTTCTGCAGGCTTACAAGAAACCTTCAATACACTTATTTTTAGGACAAAACAAGAAAACCAAATCTAGTTTTCCTAGGCTAACTATAAACCCTTACTTGTTTTCCAAGGCTACAACAAGTAAACCTATTCTACCCTTAACCTTTGACACCAAAGCTTGATTACAGTGATTTCCCGAATGTGTAATCAAAATCTCACACCAACTCAAGAACGGAAATGGAAGTCAAAGCTCAGTTGGCACAAGAACAAGGTAAGCTCAAAGAGAGAGAAGATCAAGAATCAATTTTGCAAAGCTTGGGCACAATTTTTGAAAATCTCACTTGTTGAATTCTGTTGTGTGCGGCTCTATTTATAGGTAGGCTCCTAAAATAGTCGTTGTAATCCCAAAATAGCCGTTGTAAGAGAATCACAAACTTATGATTTTAAATGACGTCATTGTCATTAATGTGCGTTCTTGACATTAACGCTCGCTATTCATGCACCCAGACAATGAACAAAGGGCATTGAAAGCCAATAGCGTGCCTTATAAATGTTCCAGTGCTTTTGGATTGAAAGATTTGCTCAATAGCGTGCCTTGAGGATCATCGGTGTGCCTTGATAAGTTCTTCAACGTGCCTTAAATATTTGTAATGCACCTTATTGATCTCAAAGCTTTCTTCTGGATCCTGACGTAATCTCATAAGAAGGGAATATTCGAATTTTAAATTTCCGAGGAGCGTATAACGATTTTGTCAGTATCTAAAAGTCTCTTCGACTACACGCGTTATTCAACAATAGCATGCGTTGTTGAATTTCCTTCAAAGATCACACCTTTACTCAACAATGGGTGTTCTTGACATTATTAATGTTCCATCAACTTGATTCTCCAAACAATTTCTGAAGCCTCCTTCGACAACGTGCGCTATTCATCATTAGCGCGCCTTAGTGATTTAGAGTTATATTCCAGAAAGTCTTGAGAACCACCAATGCGAGTTCTTAATCCATTAGTGCACCTTAACAAACAAAATAATGTTCCAGTAGACTTCAAGAATCATCTACGCGTGTTGCTTCTTCTATTAGATGCGTATATAAATTTCTGGTAATCAATAGCGCGTGCTTTTGGATCATTAGCATGCCTAGTTGCTTTCTCTGTTAAATTTAATCTTTCATATCTGCGCATTCTTCCATGATCATCGTGCCTTAGTGTTGTGCATAAACATTCCAGAAAGCTAGAATAGTCACTAAGGTATATTGTTGCTTCATTAGGGCATGTTGTTCACGTATAAGGCGAGTTGATACATCGTTAGCGTGCTTAGTTGCCATTTTCACTTGAGTTCAGTGTGAGTTGAAATCATTAGCGTGTGTTAGGGGTTTATTAATGTTCTTTACTTTAACTTTTCAGTTGTTTTGTTAAATCATCAAAATATAGAAGAATTTTTCATGTTGTCCATGTAATGGCTCAACGTCTTCTCCCTCTCCCTTGATACTGTAATCAGTACTCAAAAGTCAAACCGATTCGTCTTTTTGCTCTTGAATAGAAAGGAATTAAGAAGAGGAAATTGGAGAGCTATGTAGTTATGGAAAAGAGAAAACTGGAGAGGGCAATAGAAGATTTTGCTTTGTGTACACCCACCATCTACTTCCCACTATGTGACTTCTCGTACCTAACATTACTCTTAGTCTCCAGTTACACTTAGTTCATAAACACCCACTCACTTTTTCCTGTTTCAAACATATATAATAATATGATAATGAGTACAATAATTTTTTCAACAAACAAAAAGATTTATGGATATGGTCAAACACAAATGAATGGAAAAAAAAAAAGAAGACTAGTAAATAATTGTGTTTATAGTTAATTATCACAGGTGTCCTTTGAAAAAAATTGATTTGTAATAATATACCACATAGTTTTTATACTATAATAATAGAATCTTTAAATTTTAATTTGTAATAATTCCATTTTTAAAACTATGAAATTTAAAAATGTCACATTAATGCCAGTGGAGACCTCCAGTAAAGACATTTAGAGACCACTAGTGGAGACCACCATATTAATGCCAATGGAGACCCCTATGGAGACCTCCAGTGGAGACACTTGAAGACCACTTGTGGAGATCTATGAAGATCTCCAGTGGAGATCCATAAAGACCATAAGAGACATCCAATGGAGACCCCTAGAGACTATGAAGACCTTCAGTGAAGACCTTTAGAGACCAAAACTTTCAGTGGAGACCCCTTAAAGCCATTAGAGACCTATGAAGACATCCACTAAAGACTTGTGGAGACCAAGACCTCTAATCTGAAATTTTTGCAAATTAGTTTTTGAGATGTCATTTTTGAAAATCAGTTTTTTAGGTTGTTATAAAAGCGTGATTCTCCATTGTGTTTATACATTTATTGCACACCTTGATCATTTTAAACACGCCAAAAAGTTGATTTTGATAACCATTTGGATTAAATAGCTCAACTTGGTCTATTACGTGCATTATTGTTGCAGTGGCCAATAGAGAAGGAAGATAACTGACAAATTTTGCATATATAAGACTGTAAAAAATGTATTAAAATCTAATTAATAATTAAGAAAAATTGACCGCAAAGAAGAATAATTGAAGAGCTATTTTGTGTATTTGATTAAAAAAATTAATAAGAGGAGAAAGATCATCAGGTTGAACATATAAAAACAAACATTAGTTAGTCTCTGAATTGTTCTCAACCCTGAAAAATAATGACAAAAACACCAGTAGCACATTAATGACAGTTATGGAAAAGCTTTGGCAAAAAAAAAGAAGAAAGATATTCATGCGTTGTACCAATGGTGTTCAATATTAAGATCTTTCTACGTTTTGATTATGAACAAAACTCGGAAACAGTTTGTGGGCTTCATTACTTATGCAAGAAAAGAAGTTACGTGCACAAGTGTTCTACAACGTACGTAAATATGGTCGGAAATCAAAATAGAAGCTATTAGATCAAAGGTTACGTACATAATAGACAAGTTACGTACGTAAGAGAGGCATTATGTATATAAGGGTTTGCTAAAGTATGTAAAGATGGAGATATTTCAAAATAGAAGCTACTAGATTGTTAAATTGCAAAATAACATACGTAAAAAAGTCAAGAGTTACGAATGTAAAGACAGTTACGTGTGTAAAGGTTAATGTAAATTATGCAAGAATTGAAACAAAAGCCACAGAAAGCTGTTGAAACTAAAGTTACATACATAGGAAACTGGTTATGTAAATAATGATGGTTTACATACACCGAAGTATACACAACGTACGCAAGACTCTATCACCCAAAGGCGGGAAAAAGAAGAAAGCTTGAATATCTAAAGCATTGAAGAATTACAAATGTAAGGGGTATGTGTTATTTACATATGTAACTATGAGACAAAGCTGAGATTTGGTGATCAAATCCAATATTTTTGAATCAAATGATGATTAGGGTAATAATTAAAGGCAACGGTTATCTCATAAGGCATTATGTATGCAAGCCTAATGACTAATGTACATAAGGTGGTGTTTACATACGCAAAGGCTATCATAAAGCACATAACAAGCATTGGGTTGAAAAACAATAGTTATTGGAATCTTAAAGTGCCAAAACAACATACACACATGACATAATGTACACAAGTTGGCGCTAAAACATGAGTTACGTTCGTAAGTAAAATATAACGTACATAAACAGGAAATGTCGAGACCGTTATGTACATAACAAATTACGTATGTACGCAAGGCTGTATAAACAGGTGCATTAAATGCTATCTATTTTGAACCACAATGGCTAGAATTTGTCTCACAACGGTGCTATAACACTGAGAGAAGTATAAATACATGCTTGAGAGACTAGAGAAGTAAGAGACAACGTTTGATCATTTATTTCTTTCAACTACTAAGCATCAAAGTTCTCATATTCTCTCTATATTGAAACAAGTTGTATTACTCCTTAACTACTTCATTTATTGCTTGTATCACTAGTTCATTTATTGTTTGGAGAGCGATTATAAACACATTAAGAGTATTTTTGAGTTGGATCAAAGGATAGATCCATAGTTTGCTTTATTCTTGAACCAAAATCAAGAAAATTGTAAGAGTTATCACTTAATTAGAAAATGAAGTTGTAATCTGAAGTGATTAATAGTGAAAATCTTAAGTGGTGATATTTAAATAGTGAACTTTGACAAAAAGTTGATCAAACCACTATAAATCTTCATGTTCTTTTTTCTCTACTCTCTCAATTCAAATTAAGTGCAAGAAAATTCAAAGCTTCATACACCACACTATTCAACTCTTTTCTAGTGTAGTTATTAACATCATGAAATAACTATTCTAATTGAAAATGATGAAATTATCCTCTTATTGAGAGAAAATAGCAGAAAATTACATTGTCCTTTTTCAAGGGAAATGGTAATAAAAAAGGGAATAAAGATTTGATATGATATTCACTGTTCCAAAAGTGTGTTTCTTTAGAAAAATCAGTTGTGGAAGGAAAATAAACAACCTCCAGAAGACAATAATTGAACAATTGTTTATAAAGTGTTGGCCCAAAAGTGGTTAATTGAGATCCTCTTAAGTTTTGCTGATGAGCAAAATCTAAAAATGGCTCTAGTTGTGTACATAAGCACAAAAACTTACTTACACATGTTGGGTAAAGTTACATACGAAAGAAAACATGTTATGTATTGTCCCGGGTTTGGCTTTTTCTCTCCCAACGACCGTGTGACAGGAGCAAACTTCCACCCTGAATGGTCATCTCCCATCAATTCTTTAACTCTTTCGTTTTCCTTTTTTTTTTGTCTCTGCCTCTTTTCTTCTTTGAGAACTTTAGTTGTTCTCCCTTTTCTGATTTTCTTTTTACTACTGATTTTCCTTTTTTTGTTTTGAATGGACTGAAGCCCAAAACAATAAGGAATTTTGCGAATGGAATTAGTGGTGGCTTTAATAGAGAGGGAGGGGATGCCAAAGGTCTCCACCCTTCCGTCCCTTGAATCAATAGAGAGAGAGGGCATAACTTTTGATTTTTTCTTGTTGCCTAAGGAGTACAATAAAAATAGATAGCGAGCACTTGATCGAATTGATTTCTGTTTAGATGTGTTTTCTCAATAGAAGGACTTGAAATTTTTTTTCTCCCAATTGAATGGGAAGACTAAGGATGATAATGAATAAGGTATATGTAGCATATATCAATATACTTACACGTACCTGTAGTTCATATCATGTACCTATACTCTATTTGTACATATGCGGATAACAAAAATTACTACCCGTACCCTACCCACAGGATACCTGTTTACCCATAGTTTAAATTTAGTTAATTAACTTTAAAAATAATATATCTCTAATTTAAAACACTAGATTAAAAAAATATAAGAGACAATATGAAATACTATATTCACACAATATAATATAAAAAACTATAATTTGCAATTGAATATAGTTAATAAAATAGTAATATGATAAGTTATCACTTGATGGAGAATTTATACAAAAATTATAGTCTAAAATACTATACAAAAATAAAAATAAATAACGTTTCCAACATTCACATTACAACTTTCAAATTACAACTTAATTATAGTATCTTACTGTTGAAAAAATATTAGACTAAAATATGTACTAAATGTTATATTTGTGACAGTAATATACCAAAATATGTTATAACCAAAATATACCAAAATGTCAGATAAAAAAATATTATTTTTGAACTCTCATACTTAATTTGTTAGCCAATTAATTGTTTGTTATAATTGACTCTGTAATAGAACAACACACATAGTAAAAATAAATCAAAAAATTACTTGAAACAATTATTAATATCAATAAATAAAATAAAATATAATACATAAACCTCTATGCAGTTTGCATATTTCTTTGTTATTATTTGTTCTTTGATCAATACAATTTATATTTTAAATAATTTATCATATATGGTTAACTAAATTTATAACTTGTATTTATATGTAGAATCATAACACGAACTAAATATCATAAACATTAATTTATAAATTCTACAGCTAATTTGTTGCGAAAAATTTCTTAAAAAATTATTTTCATCTATTAATTTTATACTAAAAACTACTTTGAAACAACAGAATGTTGCCATGAATAACTAATGCAGTATTATTAATCGTATCATATCATGTATATAACTAATAAGATATTTTTGTAATTAATTTTTAATTTTTTTTATATCAATACTATATGAATGAGTAATAAATTTTGTTCAAAACATTTTAATTATAATAAATTCTTTGAATATAAAACTATAATAATAACTTCTCAATAATAGTATCTCATTCTAAATATATAAAAACTACAATATCTTACAAAATACATTTATATATATATATATATAGAGAGAGAGAGAGAGAGAGAGAACGAGTATGGATAACAGGTAATTGGTACAAATATGAATATTACCCAACATGTAAGAATACAGGTAGGGTATTCATATATCCATACTATACCCCTACCCGCATAGTAAAATATTGGTATTATTTGTACCCGTATCCATATCTATACCTAGTCAAAGCGGATAATACTCGTGTTGATTGGGTACTGGTAGGGTCTGTACCTATCGGATAAGGTATAAAATGTCATCTCTAGGGAAGACATGTATAATAGTATATTCAGATCGGGCAGCATCAAAATTCATACCCACCTGTGAACAATAAACAAGTGCCCACAATTAGTTCTTGATTTAAAAGTTTACTAAAGTCGAGGGACAAAATATGAAGTTGAAAAAAAAAAAAAGACGAAACAAAAGAACCTTCACTTCCCAAAAAAGGATAGCCTTTTCTGCTGGTGACCCCGAAACATCTCGGCACCTCTCCGTTCTGCAAAGAACAGTCAAAGGTCACTATGATAATTTGATCATAATGATCTGCCATTCAGGTCTTTCAAACAAATTAATTGATCAAATTGACCAATCCCTTTGAAACTTACCTCGGGAACAAAAACACTGCCAGTTGTGTTCTGTGCTATACCTTCAATAAGTAAAGGAGATAACTTCGGAGGAACTTGCGACTTTTTGTCTGGCTCATCAAGCTTTTCCCCCCCAACATATGCCGCAACAATAGTCATTATAATGAAAAGGGAGGACAAAAATTAAACCAATAGAGTCCAGAAGAATTGTAAAACCAAAGGGCAATTCTATCCCTATTACCATATCCTAAACAACAAAAGATGCAAATGGAGAACAAGGGAAAGAAATAGAAGAACAAGCCAACTCGTTCCTATCCTTATAAACTTACAGTTAAGCTGGATTGTTTTATTTTTTGAAACCAAGTAACCATCATTAACAGACATATTGGATCCAATAACTAAATCCCAACCTAATTATTTACTGATAAGTTCATAAGGATAACATAGACCCCTAGTTTTCCAATTATTAATGGCCTCAATGCAAGTTAAATACCTAACCTAAATGTACACTGATTTTCTATTACTCCTTTGTAAGAAGTAGAATTTGTAAAAAAAAGGAACCAGATCCTTATATATCCATCAGCTCCGGCCAACAACACATAATTTAAAAAAAAACCACTCAAAACGACTAAAACCAGTTAAGTAATTATTTACCTGATTCAATGTTAAGGTTCCAGTCTTATCACTGCAGATAGTTGTCACAGAGCCCATTGTTGCACATGCAGAAAGCCTGCGCACTTGCAATATAACTTATCTTATAAGCTACTGAATTGTCTATTCACCATGAACAGAAAAATAAAATCATGCATACCAGTGCCTTATCTGCCATCATTTTTCTCATTGAATAGGCAACGCTAGATCAAACAACAAAAAATAAAAAAGACTTCACTCCCAAAACAAGAATAGCCTTATCTGTTGGTGACCCCGAAACATCTTGGCCCTCTCCATTCTACAAGAACAGTCAACGCTCACAATGTTGATCACAATGATTTGTCATTCATGTCGTTCAAATAAATTAATTGATCAAATTGACCAATCCTTTTGAAACTTACCTAGGGAACAAAAACACTGCCAGTTGTGTTCTGTGCTATACCTTCAATAAGTAAAGAAGATAACTTGGGAGAAACTTGCGACTTGTTGTCTGGCTCATCAAGCTTTTTCCCCCCAGCATATGCCGCAACAATAGTCATCTATAAGGAAAAGGGGAAACAAAAATTAAACCAATACAGTCCAGAAAAACCAAAGGGCAATTCATCCCTATTACCATATCCTAAACAACCAATGATGCAAAGGGAGAACAAGGGAAAGAAGGGAAAGATATAGAAGAACAAGCCAACTCGTTCCTATCCCGTATAAACATACAGTTAAGCTGGATTATTTTATTTTTTGAAACCAAGTAACCATCATTAACAGACATCATTAACAGACACATAGGATCTAATGACTAAATCCCAACCTACTTATTTACTGATAACTTCATAATGATAACATAGACCCCTAGTTTTCCAATAATTAATGGCCTCAATGCAAGTTAAATACCTAACCTAAATGTACGCTTATTTTCTGTTACTCCTGTGTAAAAAGTAGAATTTGTAAAAAAAAAAAAATCCAAATCCTTATATATCACCTCTGGCCAACAAACCTAACTGTTAGGTTAAATAGTCCTTTTGCACCTCCCTTGCACATAATTAAAAAAAAAATACCACTCAAAATGACTAAAACCTGTTAAATAATTATTTACCTGATTCAAGATTAAGGTTCCAGTCTTATCATTGCAGATAGTTGTCGCAAAGCCCATTGTTTCACATGCAGAAAGCCTGCGCACCTGCAATACAACTTATCATAAGACTCTGTAAGTCCAATGATACCAATAAAAGTTGCAACCCCATTTAGTCGCACCTGTAAGAAGCCACTTAAGAAGGGATAAACATGACATGTAAAACACAAACTATAACATCTGGTCTTCAAGAAAACTCACCTGCAAAGGTGTTTCTTCACCAGTGTCTTCTGAAATACCAGCCATCAGTAACCCCCATTCAGTGTTAATTCCAACACTTGTGACCTGTCAATTAGATGCATACCATTCTAAAAATCCAAGAAAACTACAGCAAGTGGATATAACAAGTGCTCCAGCCTCTTGTGGGTCAGTGCTGAAACATTAACCTGATGCACTTTGACTATACTAGAAAAAAAGACCTAACAAACTATTTAGAAGCTTAAAATAATTTCTGTTGAAATACAAAAATCCTAAGCTTATATTTCTTAAGCATTTTTTCTAATGACAATAAAAGTACTTCCCAACTTCTTTTCTAACTTCTCTTATGCTTGAATCTGAAGAAATATTTCTAACACAAAAGATGATTAAGAATCCCATTTTAAGTACGAAAGTTTTCATTTTAAAAAAGAACTCTTGAAACAATCTTGCCCGTCTTTTCCTTCCCACTCTCAAAATAAACCAACACTAGTAAACATCCGATGACAAAATGACAAGAAAGCATAAAAAGCAATAAATTAAAATATTATCGTACAAATTGAAATCAGCTAGAAGTAGGACAGTGTCTGCTTCTAGGTTGGCGAACTGATCACTTATCATTACTTGATAGAGGGGGTTGAGTCGGCGCAATTTCCTACCTTAATAGTTGTACACAATACCATTTATGTACTTCAATGTGCACATTACGATTACAACAAGACCTCTTGTTTACAGGTTTCAAAACAATGAAACAGCACAAGGCATGCTAGTGGGACCAAAAAATCCTAAAATGAAAATCCCTGTTTTTCTGTCTTCTTTCCCACTTTCCTCAAAACTCCACTGCATCTCACTGACTGAAGCACCCTATATAACGATCACAAATAATTTCTAATATGCGTGTTTGTCCAAAAAACACTTCAACAGGTTGAAAATAAGAAATCCACATCAATATATTTCTCGAGTGAGAGCTATAATATCGACAGAGAATCACAAAATTACCAGCATTGTGGCACTACCATCTGCAACTTTGCAACCAGACATCAGAAATGGTTCCCTAGAATTCTGATGAACCTGAAAAATAAAAATATTGATCACCAGTGAAAATCCCCAGAGAAGAATCTAAAAAGGGTAAAAGGAAAGTACATACTCTCCAGCGGCGAAGACGATCAATAGGGGCGTTTCTGGTGCTGGGGATGTAGAAAGGACTGGACGAATGTTCATCGTCCAAACCTCGTCGTCCAGTCTCAGGGGCATCCTTACCGTTCATTTTGATTACTGTCGCAGGAGAGATGGCACCGTCACCCTCTAATTCACTTTCATCACACTCCGAAATCAACCCACACTGGTTCAGAGATTCGTCCCCGATTTCCTTTATCTACAACAAACAAAACCCTTCTTTACTCGAACAAAATCGATTTAGTCATGTTATTATCGTGAAATTTATGGATGTTTTAAACTATAAAAAGTCTGAATAGAAAGATAACTGGTGGTTTCGAAGCAATTCCAATGCGGCCACTAGAAAGGAAAAAGTAGACCAACAGTTTCCCTGCCAAGTGAGCAGAAGAATAAATCCGATATACTGTGGCGGGACCCAAACAACCAGTGGAAAGAAGGAACAGACATTGACTCCAAAGTAAATTCACTGCTTTACGGTGCCATCCAAAAAGGAAAAATAAAAAACAGAATAAGCCGAAAAAATAAAAGGAGACATTGAAATATAAGGGACAATTACACAAAAGGTTAAATAAATTTAAAAAATAATAATTTTAGTCAAATTAATAAACATATCACAAACTTTTAATTTTATAAAAATATAAATTTTGACACTATAACAAAAATTAATTACAATGTAAACCATCATATAACTTTTTCTTACAAACAAACTGCGATTGACAGATTTTTTTATTTTTCAACACGCAATTTATAATTTGTACTACAATCCTTAGTTGATATAAACTAAATTTTTGTTAAGTCCTCAATTTTTTTCTTTTTTCTTATTCAATCAATTTCTTTTCTCTCTTCTCTCTCTTCCCCCCGTCCCTCCTCTCCCTTCTCTCCTCCTTTTTCTGTCGGTCTCCTCCTTTTTTCGCCGCCATCTCCTCCTCTAGACGATCTCTGCCTCCTCTGGTCATCACCTGTGGCGGCCAAATCTGGTCGACGCTTGTGGTGGCCAGATCTGGTCGCCTAGGGGCGACGACTACCTAGCTGTTTTTTTTTTTAATTTTCTTTATATTATTTTAACAATTAATTTTAAATGTTAATAAAATTTTAAAAAAGGTTAAAAATTTTCAAAATAATTTTTAAATTTTTGTACTATTATTTTAAAGTTTTTTTAGGTTTTAAAAAATTTTATGTAAAGTTTATTTTAAGTTGATTTAAAAAAAATTATATAGAGTTTATGTGGAGTTGATATTAGGTTGATTTTAAGGTTTAAAAAAATTGTTGAGTTGATTTTTAGGTTTTTTTCTTAGCTTTTTAAAAAAATATGTAAAGTTAATTTTTTTAAAAAATATGTAGAGTTTATGTGGAGTTGATATTATGTTGATTTTATTCTAAAACTAGAGTTTATTTAGAGTTTATTTAGGTTGATTTTTTGGTTTTTTCAAGAAAAATAAAAAATTTTAAGTTTTTAAAAAGGTTTTTAAAAGGTTTATTACATGTTGATTTTTAGTTATTTGGAAAAATTTTAGTTTTTTTTTAAAAATAAGTGAAAAGGGAGTAATCTTAAAAGCAAAAAATGACTAAAATGAAAAAAAAAAACAAAATACAAGGATTAAAACTGAAAAATATTAAAAATGAATTACTGTAAAAAATGTACAAAAAATGCTCTTTTGTAGTATGAGATGTAAGATAAAAAGTAGTATAATATGAGAAGAAAATAAACTAGTAGTCTATTTGTAATTAATTGTTCAAATAAAGGTGTTGTTGAGTTCGGTTTTGATGATGATGAATGCAAAACATCCATGAAAAAAGTGCAAAATTGCAGACTTGCTGATATTTGTCATTAAGGTGCCTTAATGATTCATTAAAGTGCGTTAATGATCAATAAGACACCTTATTGATTCATTAAAACGCGTTAATGAATGCGGAATTGGCATCTAAGCACGTACACATGTTGATCAAAGAAGCAGAAAGTGTCAGACATTGATCTAAGAACGTAGATGATTTATTAAGGAACGTAGATTAGGATCAACGCAGGTAAATGAAGTGTAACACATGTTGTCGAATGATCTGAGCATTCTTGCATATATGGATTAAAGATGCAAACTTTAATGAGAAGATCAACGCACGTAGATGGGTTACAACGCACGTTGACATTTTGCACTTGATGATAACAAAGTTGAGACGCTCCTCGGGATTTGAAATTTGAAGATTTCTCGTACAAGATGATGTCAGAATTAAAGGAGTGAACTTTGGCAATCGACAACGCACCTTAATGCTTTATTAAGGCACCTTAATGAAAGTCTAGAAAATGATAAGGCACCTTATTGATCAACCACGTCCATTAATGATCAATAAAGCGCTTTAATGAAAGTCTGGGCAGAATGACAAAGTGCATTAATGATCAATAAAATGCATTGATGAAAGTCTGGCAACGACAAGGTACCTTATTGATCAACAACACACGTTAATGATAGTTTGGGTGAAATTGGATATTCTGGAATGAAGGACAACACATGTAGATCATTCCATAAAGCATGTAGATGAATATCAATGCACGTAGCATGGACAACAACGCACGTAGAAGGCTGTGAAGTCATTTAAATCAGATTTTTTCACTCTCTCACAATGGCTACTTCAAGGTTTCCAATGGTTACATTCTTACAAGTGGCTATAAATAGACGTCTCCAGCATCAAAAGAAGAGAGAGAAACCTTGGCTAAACTTTGCTACCTTTGTTTCTCTCCTTCCCTCATTTATACCCATTTGAGCTATTCTACTTGCTATATTTATTGGGATGGGATGAGCTTTAAATCTGTGTTTTGGAACACATTTTGTAATAATCAAAGTATTTGATTGAGGGTAGATATATTTCCTTGTTATGCCTTAGAAAAGCAAGAATGGTTGCTAGTGAGCATTGAAAAACTAGTGGTTTGGTTTCCTAGTTAAGCCAACAAAAACTAAATGTTTGGTTTGCTTATTTTGTCCCTAAAACAAGTGGTAAGAATTTTCTAGTTAATCCCGCAAAAACTAGGGTAATAGTTTTCTTATTGATCCCGCAAAAACAAGTTGTTGTAAATGGTTTCCCTCTGTCACGACCCGTTTTTGGACCATGACTGGCGTACGAGGTGAACTATCTATGGGAGCCCGACCCATCTCGCACAAGCCTCAGAGATACAAACATTCTACCCATAATTATTCACTAATTCAAATATTTAATATTTGTAAAAAATTTATACTGAAAGTTTATATTTATATAAAATGAGTATAAATTTAAAAGGTTAATAACAAAGTAAGTGTAAAATCAATACCCAAAATACAAAATACAAAATATGGCCCAGTAATCTGACAACAACCCAATGTTGAACTCTAATAACAGAAACAAAAAGTAGAGCCCGGATGAGTTGTCACGACCCATTTCCAGATCGTGATCAGCGTACAAGAAGGACCGTTTGTGGAAGCCTAGCTCATCCCGTACAAGCCTCAGAGTTCTCAGAAATCCTATTCAATTATTCATTTTAATAATTATCCAATTTAACAAACATTCGGATTTTATAAATTTAACTAAAGTGTTATAAATCAAAGTAATAAGAATATAAATATATATACATATACATTCTTTCAAATAATTATACAAATAAAACCAAATGGTGAAACCCAAATAGTGGAACCCAAACTCTCGGTGTGAAGCAGCTAACCAAACATACCAACTGGAAACCCGATCAAAAAGTTATCACTACTACTCGATGACACCAATGAGCACGAAAGCTAAATCACCTGAAAAATGTTAAGGGGGAGGGGGTGAGAAAACTCAGTGAGGGGTGAGAAAACTCAGTCTGGCTTACCCCAATAACGTATAGATCTTTAGTCTAATGGTTCAGGGGTATTACTTGAGTCCAGTGTTAATGGTTCTAAAGCTCTCCGACTGGGCTGAGGTCGAGAACACATCTCTTTATGGATCATGTAGAGAGGTGACGACTGGTGGTCATGGATTTAGGTTGGTTATCGAAAGTGAAGAGTATACAAGAGTTTTTTGGCTGGCATTTGACTCGTCAACAGGTTAGGCTCAATGATCGACATCCTTTCAGACTGTAGCAACAATTGCTCTTTTTCAGAGTGGAGTCAGAGTAGCATTGTGTAGAACTTGGTGGTTGGATTACCAAGAACATTTCTAAAATAAGATTTCACGTACGTTATTGGGGTAAGCCAGACTGAGTTTTGGTTGATCATCCGAGTTAGAGATACAATTGCAAGTCTAACCCAACTGTGACCTCAGAACATGCAGATACAGTTAAGGACAATGAAACAGTTGCAGACATTGCAAAGAAAATAGAACAGATGCATATTTTTGCTACAAAAATCAGTACAGATATAGACATTGCTGAGAAGAGTAGAACGAATACAGAATTTGCTATGAAATTAGAATAGTTACAAATTTCACTAGGAAGGCAAGTCAGATACAAACTTTGCTATGAAGAGCCAAATAGATACGAACATTGTTTAGGAATTCGGAATGGGTTCAAATGCTGCTAAGGAATTAACTAATAGACGAAATCCAAGGACTAACCTCTTGATGGTCTAGATCTAAGGTCTAAGCAGATCAAATTCAGAAAATAGCTCTTACACTTATGATTAAGTTTAGAGTATGGCCAGAGCTATGATCATCTTGTCGATAATCTCTAACCCCATTAACAGAGCTCATTCAAATTCAGCAGACGAAAGCATATTTGTTTTGCAAAGCAATTCAAGGTGTCACCCCAAATTGAAAATCAACCCATATCAGAGATAGCATCGAGTTTCCATGACTATTACTGACAACTGGCTATGGCTTGTCACCATCGATTGCACTTCAGAAAAACATTGTATTCAGAGTGAACTAACCATCCACATTCTGAGAACAACAAGCAGATTTTTGGATCACAGAATCAACAACCAATTGCAGGGTAGGAAAAGCTTACAACGACTTTCGCCCAACAAGCAGGCTTCATAAGAGCTAGTGTAACAAATAGTTACACACCATCAGATTCAGACAAGGTATTTGTAGAAATACCAGGATATGAGGTGTTCACGAATCGGGTATCGCATTCAAGATAGTTCAGAATTACAGAGGTGCAGTTCCAGAATCAATGACACTCCCAAGGTAGTCCAATGCTATTAAGGTACAATTCATGGCCCCTTGGGATGAAAATCTTCTAACATCCAATTGATCTCGTGTTCACCCTTCAAGGGTATTTACAAAATGATCAAACCTTGAAGGATATGTTTGAAGAAACCTGTCAGAGCAGTAGCGCGAAGCTATTGCAGAAAGGTGATGCTTCAATCTACAAATGACCATGCAATTTTTTTTTTGGATTTGCTACAGAATATCACTATCTTCAAAAGCTATACGCCTATCGGCGGTTCTAGCCAATATCTCACAAAAGAACAGACATATCCAACTAACGTTAGCTCTAGCTAAGCCTCACGTTGTGGATTTAGATCTACAAACATGAAAGATAAGCAAATCACAGATGCAGAGGTCATAATACTAACAATTGCCACAATACCCAAATGTACTTCAAAAGATACAGACACAGACCAGACTGACTCAATCAAAGAGTCATAAGCTCAGCAACCGCCCCAGACAATAATACCACCTAGGCTCCTCGAAACCTAAGCTCTGATACCACCTTTGTCACAACCCGTTTTTGAACCATGATCGACGTACAAGAAGGAGCGTCTATGGAAGCCCAACCCATCCCGTACAAGCCTCAGAGTACTCAGAAATCCTATCCAATTATTCATTTTAATAATTATCCAATTTAACAAATATTCAGATTTTATAAATTTAACTAAAGTGTTATAAATCAAAGTAATAAGAATATAAATATATATACATATACATTCTTTCAAATAATTATACAAATAAAACCAAATGTTGAAACCCAAATAGTGGAACCCAAAATCTCGGTGTGGAGCACCTAACCAAACATACCAACTGGAAACCAGATCAAAAGGTTATCACTACTACTCGATGACACCAATGAGCACGAAAGCTGAATCACCTGAAAATGTTAAAGGGGAGGGGTGAGAAAACTCAGTGAGGAATGACGCTCCAGAATGCCTCTGGGACCTCACATAAACTGTTTTGAAAACATTTAGAAAGCTTTCACATGCAACATATACATGTATATGTATATACACTCGTATACATACTAGTATAGTTCGAAAATGTTTCTGTCACGACCCATTCCAGGGACCGCGACCGGCGTACGAAATGAACCGTCTATGGGAGCCCGGCT
>CAODLS011338145.1:0-10774 GCA_948243855.1 Flueggea neowawraea | reverse complement strand
TATCATGCTTATCCATCATCGTCAGGGATCTTTGACATGATGGGGGCATCATGTGGTTCTTCAGCTTCTTTCCTGGATTTGCTTGGTGACATGAGCCATCAAGATTTTGGTCATTCTTTATTGGATTGGTTTCAGGGTCCTCCTCCTCCTATTGCTCTTCCTCATCAAGAACCACAGCAGCTTCAACAACAACAGCAATTGCCGTCGCCGGCTTCTACTTTGCCGGAATCGTCTGAGGTGGTGAATACTCCGGCTACACCGAACTCTTCATCGATCTCTTCTTCCTCCAATGAAGCTGGAAATGATTCACTTGCTAAAGGAGGTGGTGGTGATGACAATGACCAAGAACAAGATCAAGAAAAGACCAAGAAACAGTGAGTTTTTTTTTCCTTCTTGGCCTTTTTGAGTAGCTTTAAAAGCTTTTTCTTATCTTACAAGATTGTGCTTTCTGGTCTACTGTTTATTACAGTGAATATTTCAAATTCTGGGGAAAGAGAAAATTAAATTTGTGGGTTTCTTTTGTGCATATTGAGGCTTTAATGTTTTGTGGGTCGTTGTTAGGTTAAAACCCAAAAAGAAGAACCAGAAGAAGCAAAGAGAGCCAAGATTTGCTTTCATGACAAAGAGCGAATTTGATCACTTAGATGATGGATACAGATGGAGAAAGTACGGGCAAAAGGCAGTGAAAAACAGTCCATATCCCAGGTACAAATCTAATTAATCTTCCTCAGCCTTTTCTTAACTTGTGTTGCAAGAATAACATAATTAAGCAAACACTTTAATTAATCTTATAGTAAAAGAAATCTGCTAACTAATGTTACATGCATGTATTTAAGTCCGGATTGTTTGTATATATATTGTTGCAGGAGCTATTATCGTTGCACTAGTGCAGGATGTGGTGTGAAAAAGAGAGTCGAAAGATCTTCTGAGGATCCAACCATTGTGGTTACAACCTATGAAGGACAACACACACATCCAAGCCCAATAACACCAAGAGGAAGTATGGGAATTTTGCCCTGTAACTTGACTGCAACTGGTTATGGTGTTAGTGGTGGCGTAGGAGTAGGGCACGCATCCTCTTCTTCATTTGCTGTTCCACAACCTCATCAGTTTCAACAACACACCTTCATGTATAGCTCCTCACCTTCTCTCAACATTAGCACTACCGTCACTCGTACTCGTACCACCAGTAATACTAATTTTAGTCCCTCGTCAAGTTTTCTTCAAGAGAGAAGGCTTATTGGTAGTCCTTCACCTGCTTCTTCAAACTTGTTTAGAGACTATGGGCTTCTTCAGGACATTGTGCCGTCTCAGATGATCAGAAAGGAAGAACCTAAAGAGGAGCAGTGAAGTTTTTTTCATCATGTACTACTAATGAAACTACTTCTACTTGTCTATGATCTACTGGTATGTAGTTTCTTTCTAACTTATAAATTAGGGGTTCTGCGCTGTTTTTGGAGATTGAGGAGATCCCAATCTCTATATCACCATTATATGACTCACAGGACCTTCTATTATGTAGCTGTACTTAGGCTTTTTTAGCTAGAGCGGGAGGAAATGGGGACGACGACTGGTTTCTTTCATGGGTTCTTTCATGTTTATTCTTTGTATCCAAATCATTATCGGACTATTTGATTATTGGAGATTTTGGATTTTGTATGATTCTTTTTTTTTTGTTCGTTCACTTTATTCATCCAAGTTCTTTCAATCAACTTCTCTTTTCTTTTCTTTTTTAATTGTCTTGGAAAGATATACATGAACACATTGTCAAAGGGGTATATTTGTCATGAACATGTTTAGGGTTAGGGACTGATGAGTGAATGAACCTGGATGCTTTTGTAAACTTGAGGAACCCTAAACCAAAGACAGTGAAAAAGCTTATACACACACTTGCAATTTGTGGCATATATGCATGGAGGTGTGCAAGAAGGAACCACATAGCATTAATTAACAACCATGACAATTGTCTTGCTCTATAAGCTATGTATATGCTTACACAGATGGAACTTTGGAGGGGCATTGAATAATGATGTGAAAATTTAATTATTTTGATGGTAATTTTTTGTATATTTTGGTAAGGAAATATGGTTGTTTCCAAGCATCGTTGAAAATATAAACTTAGCTCTCGAGTTGTGAAGTCTTTGTCCATATTGCACTGTATTAGCTAGCTGCAATTGTTGTCTTAATTTTACACGCCACGCTTGTATTTTGCCTATTACAACCATACATGAATATTTACTAGTCATGAGTCCTTAATTATTTATGTAGTCCACAAGGAAAGTCGGCATTGAATGGCTAAGTGGACTGTTATGCTACTTCTAGCTTTCTTCAATCCCTTTTTATTATTGGATAAGTACTAGTTTCATTAATATTTTTGCTTCTTCTGGATCAATTTTTTAGATTTTGGCTTGAAATTAAATTAATGTTCTTATCACCTTGTTTTTTTATTGAAAATAAGATTTTTTGAGAGAATCACGATTTTTTTGCGTTTATACAATTAAGTACTTTTGAGTAGCTGCTCAGGAATCATGAGTTGATTAATTTGAAGCTCTTTTTGGTTTTCTTCAGCTACATATATACAGTATTCATTGCCACGCTATGTGGAACAAATTCAAGTCTTAATTTTTAAGTTAAAGAAGCTGTATTTTGGAATTTATATGGACCATTAATAGAGATTAACCGTAATTTTGAAAATTTGTCAAAGTAAGGATAAGATGATGTGGAATAATGATTATTTTTCCAAAATGTCTAATCAATTCCCCTTTCTAAATACCGCTTAGGTTTGATTCACGGGGAGATTATATATAGCATCTTTAAAAATTTTCAGGAAATTAAATTTCTTTTGTTTTCTTTTTCAATATATGTATATGTCAAGCATATTCATGAACTGTTACATTCATTCACACTTGAAATAGAAGTTTAGGTTCGAATGTGAATCAACAAGGTGTGTTTATCTGTAAAGGCAGGAAACATAGAGCGTAGGCTACACTGACATGCTTTGATAAAATAGGTTGGCACCTTGAAATTGTTGAGAAACATAAAGTCGTGTATATGTCAAATGTTATTAAGAGGATCGAAGGAAGCCAAGATCAAGTATGAACGTGGTAGGAACCCATGTCTCCATGAGTCAATGAGGAACATTGAACATGATAAAAAAAGATTCTCGAAATTTCGTCCATGCCACCACATTGAATATTCTTTTAATGACAGGATGAAGATTGTTTTGGCTTTAATAAGAATCTTTGGAAAGTGGAAATTTGGAAAAAAAATCATTCGGGCTACATATTTTTTACTCTCATAAAAGTTATATCCATGCCAGGATTAGTCCTGTTTATGATCTACATTGCATTTCTATTAGGCACGTACTAAAAATTAAGTGTAAAATGACATTCTGATCATATAATTATATGCTTTGATGAATTCTTTGATCAGAATCATGGAATCACATCTAATGAAACTATAAAAAAGTTGGAAGTCTTGTTCACAATGTATGAATAGATCATTGAAGTTCATATGTAGAAAGGTAAGAGAGTGAAATATGGGCGGAATATAGGCATGAAAAGTGAATATGATTTGCTCCTTCCTCGTACTTACCTATCAAACGTTAGCGGATGATTAGAATGACCACACTATTTTCTTTAAGATGCCCACATTATGTCATAAATGATTAGTATGAAAGAACAGTTGGGGTCATTATATAATATATAGGCATAGTCTTACAAGGCCTAAAACCATATTAGGAATTGGAAACATATTGCCTTAAATTTAGGTCAACCGCTTCCAATTTGGCTTCTTCTTGCAACAAAGAATCCCAACTTAAGGGCTAACACAACAAAGTTTGTTTTCTCCACCAATTCTTCTATGTGACCATGTAAAGATCCCATCCAAAACCCATTGAACAAACGCCCCGATTAGAAAACTCACATATAATTGCAAGACCCACTAATATGTTCACTGAGCCTACATGGGCCTTCAGATATGCAGTAGATCATTTTTTTAGCGGAAATTACCCCCTGTTTTATCTTCTTAAAATATATTGCAACAATAAGCACGTTTTCAAAATTATTTCATTTTGTTTGCAATTTAAAACAAATTCTGATTCTATTAACTAGAATAAACAAACTGAAATATCAGGAGAGAAAAATTACATAACTAAACTGATGTGTATTATTATTACACAATATATCTAAGAATAAAAATAATACTAATATTTTTTCATTGTTGCAAGTATATTTTAAGTTGACTCATATTGAAGTGTTATTGGTGTTTTTAGTTTAATGATTTTGACCATGATTTTAGTTTCTATTAATGTGTATTGGAGTAATAGTTACTTGATATTTGTATTATGACTTCAATCGCATATTCGTATTCATTTTAAAAGATAATATTCATCTACACTGTTAAAACATATTTGATGTATATTAAGTGAATATTATCTTCTGAAACAATATATTTGACGTATATTAAGTAAGTATTATCTTCTAAAACGAATACAAGTATGCGAGTTACACATACACACGCATATTGAAGATGCAAGTGGTGTATATGTAGTGTCTTTATTTGCAATTAGTTTTAAAAAGTTGTGTGTTAAATTCCTTTTTTTACGCTACTGTCTTTAAGTATGAAGCTGCAAAACTTTTCCTACCTTATGACTTGAACTAAGAATTGTAGTCGAGGGAGGAGGAATATTTATTACTCCACTAAATTAAGATACTAATCAAGAAAGCGAAACCTTTTGAGTCTATAAGCAGAAGCAGTAAGAACTAAGAAGTAAGAACCATCATTGGATTCAATAATTAACAAAACATCTGGAAGAAGAGGGAAGTGGACGCATGAGATCATGTGTCGAGACCGTACAAAATGGAACGGTTCAAACTCTCACCATATGAACCAGCACCACAAGAAATAATTTTTGCAGTGTACAGCTCCAATTTGGGACGTGAATCCTGAAAAAGGCATCAAGAACCACATGGCATTAGGTGTATAAAATGCTCATCACGTAATTCGACAGTGGCCCCTTCCATTGTCGCCCTCTAACCACTCTCATCACTACAGGAAACTACTACCTCTCACAACCCCTCTATATAAGTTTGATGGAACCTTTCAAATTTCATATTCAGAATTCAAGTAGCTATAGTGAAAGACACGCATGCAATTATGGCAATGTTGCTAGCATTTTGCATTTTGATGTTTAAGCTTGTAAATGCGCTCACCAATGAACCGACCGCTTTGAACAGAACATGTTTTGACGATATCGGTGTCCGCTTGGAGTTTGGTATTTACCAACAAAGTTGCCCTGAGGCTGAAGCTATCGTTTCTTCTTGGGTAGAAAATGCTATCTCGCAGGACCCCAGAATGGCTGCTTCTCTGCTTCGTCTTCATTTTCATGACTGCTTTGCTAATGCATGTCCCTGTTAACTTGATATTATATACAGAGAGACACTCTGTTTTTGCCTTTTTCTTTACATAGCAAGTAACAATGACCAGCTTCGGTGATGTAACTTTTGCAGGGTTGTGATGCTTCGGTGTTGCTAGATGACACTGACAATTTCGTTGGTGAAAAAACTGCACCACCGAACTTGAATTCATTAAGAGGGTTCGAAGTGATAGATGCAATTAAATCTGATCTTGAATCAGTGTCCTGAAACTGTTTCTTGTGCTGATATTCTCGCAGTTGCTGCCAGAGACTCCATCGTTCTGGTAATTAGTTAACAAAAATGTCTCATTCCCGTAAATCACAACACTAAATACTCGCATGAATGTTGAGGCTGACCTGAAATATAATTTGCAGTCAGGTGGGCCAAGCTGGGAAGTACAGATGGGCAGGAAGGACAGTTTGAGTGCAAGCAAAGAAGCGGCAACTAACTCCATTCCATCTCCAAACTCAACTGTAGCAACACTAGAAGCAAATTTTGAGAATGTTGGACTCTCATTAAGTGACATGGTGGCTCTCTCTGGTCATATATTATTGCTCTCTTTAATTTTCAATTACGTACTTTGGTCATCGTGACTAACCGGTTTTTGCAACTTTTGCAGGAGCGCACACAGTAGGAAAAGCGAGGTGCTCATCGTTTACTGCTAGACTTAAGGGACTAGTAACTTCAATGGCCCAGACGTCAATTTGGATTTCGTTCAGTCTCTGCAACAGCTATGCACTTAGAGCACTTCCACGCTAGCTCATCTAGACTTGGTAACTCCAGCCACATTTGATAACCAGGACTACTTCAATCTTCTTTCCGGCCAGGGATTGCTTCCGTCTGATCAGGTTCTTGCGTCCGGGGATGATCAGACACGGCACATTGTGGAGTCCTACGTTGAAGACCCATTCTTGTTCTTCGAGGATTTCAAGAATTCCATGTTAAGAATGGGAAACTTACAACCGCTGACTGGAAACGACGGCCAGATACGTAAAAACTGCAGAGTTGTTAACTAAGTAAAACTCTAGTTCAGAAAGTTTACCATCGCATATGTTTCCTGTGACATGGCGATCTATTTGATCATCTTATCTATCCTCAGTTTCGTCTCCTAAACTTCTATGAAACCATAAATCTAGAACATGCTTCTGAACAAATTTGACGATCAATATGCAACTTTCTCAATTAAAGAGGACTAATGTAACCAAGATGAAATATTTATTGCCCTGTTTCTTATTGGCATGTCCAATTTGGGGAATAACTAGTGTTCCTAAGTAAAAATAAGATTACATAAAAACTACAGGATTTGATGTACAACATGAAAAATTTCCTGTGCTCAACAGGTAGTCACCTCTGCACAGTCATACTATTGGATTCACTAAGCCAGTTTATGAGCTAAAATTCTACCAGATGTTGCAAAGGAATCTTGGCAGGAGAATGTGCTTCATTTGCACATTCACTTAAGAGTGTTTAGGCTCGTTGATGTTGGACAATCTCAACTTAAGCTGAATCAGCTCAAGCATGCTTTCAGTTCCCACGCTATTTAAGTAGCAACGAATTCGGTCATCCTGTTGCTTCACCGTCCACATTAACTTTTCTAAGCTCCTGTCGATAACGAATATGAAAACAAAAAAATGAGAAAAAAAAAAACTCATTGACTTGGAATTTTAAGGGGAAACAAATTGGAGTTGCTAATCAATTTCGAACACAAATCGAACAATGGTAAAACCACACGAAATTAGCAACCTGCTGGCTTATTCTTCCAGTTCCATTCCTGAGTAGCATTAAAACCCTGCAGCCGACATTGAAATGAGGAATGGCCTATAATTTTAGAAAAGATCTGGGCAGGGAATGGAACAGTAGATACCTGGAAGCGCATTTGATCATTCACTGAACTAGCTGCAGCTGGTAATTGAGCATAACCAAGTTCCTGCATAATTGAAAAGATGCAGAGAATGAAGACCAGGATCCTAAATAAAACTTCCTCTAGAAAGGCATCTGATTCTGTTGGCTCAAGGACAACATTAAATAATTACAGAGACCAAAAGCTAGGCTATCATATTCATCCATATGCACCAGATATAATGCCACATAAATGTAATTATTTTCCAAATTATCAAAAAAATTATTTATATAAAAATACAAAAATGGATATGGTAAACTGCAAATGCCCATGCAATGGAAAGAATTATTAGCAAATGCTATCTAGACAAATTTGTGCAAAAGAAACAAAACCAAGTACTTCGGCAACAATGCAATTGATATTGAAAATTATTAGCAACATTTTTGGCCTAATATAAAGGATACCAGAATTATGATGATAAAGTTACAACAATACACGAAAACTTCTTCACAGTCTTTCCTTATACAATTGATAAATAGCCATTTGTGGTCAGTGCATCAAATGGTATGGCATACAAATCGAAAAATTGCTAAAAAAGTAAGGGTTCATACCAACTTACAAAAACACCACCATTAAAATAATATTATTCAATTAAATTTAAAGTTTGAAGGAATGCATTATCAACACATTTTAGAAAATCAATGCGAAAAGGTTTTGGTCATAATTTACCTGAGTTTCTTGTGGAACTCTAACTCCGGGAGCAGGAAACTGGCTTTCATAGGGTACAGTTAGCATTGAAGAATATACTTGTTAGAAGAAGTAAAACGTTAAAAAAAAAAGGAAAACTAACCGATGAAGAAAAAGAAGGCTGTTGCATCTGCTGATGGTGCCGAAACTGTTGCTGGAGCTGAGGTTGAAGCTGCAGCTGTTGTTGTGCTTGTGGTAATTGCTGGGTGGGTGGAACTTGAAGATTTGGCTGGGTCTTGGGCTGTTGAACAGAAGACTTTTGAACCTGTTGCTGCTGTTCAAACACTGCTAATTCCTCTGGTTTCTCCCACTGTAATGCAGAACATAAACAAATTAATAAATAATCATCTCATTTCCTGAGATAAATAGCAAACATCAGAGTAAAGTTGGTTAAAGTTCTCTCACCCGACTTTCACGTGTTACACTGTTATAATAGTACTTGAATCCCTCTGGCGAAGTATGCTCTGTCCAGTTGCATTTCACAGCAGCTACTGTTTGTGATACTACAGATGCAGTTGGAGCAGTTGCAGTAGATGGCACATCTGCAGGCAGTGTAGTCGTAGAACTCACAAATGTTTGCTGAGCATTCCCAGGCCACTGAAATTAAATGAAAGGACAATCAGCACATCACAGCTCATATAAGTTTTACAACAAAATGAACAAGATAGCAAGTATCTTAAACTATAGCAGGTAGCATGCAAGAAGAAGAAATAAAATATATGTTCCAGCTGGGACTAAGCTATCTATAACTGAATGCAAAAGGAGCAATAGAGTGCCAAGTTAGGGCAATGCTTTTGTGCATAAATCTAGTAGTACATGGTTCCTTCCTCTTTAACTGGCGACAAAAAAAGACAAGTTTTCTTTAACAAATTGGGTAAATATCATTATCCAGTTACTCCAGCTTTACACTGGGCCAAATAATTTTTCCAGTTTTTACAGGGAGACGAGCAGAATCCAGGCATTACTAATTTACCATCACATCAAGCCATTACTAGAACTTTTCTTTTTATCCCTCTTCTCTTTTTAGCTTCTAGATTGAGCTCTCTTTACCATCTCATCGTATCATACCTGCTGCTTAACAGTCTGGGGATTTTGCTGCAATGTTAAATTTTGATTTGATGGTTGAATCATCTGCAATTGCTGTTGTAGTTGAGAAATTGCCTGCTGGGATGACTGAAAGGTTGCTTGAAGATTTTGAGTCTGTTGAGACAAAATCCGTGCTAATTGTGAAGACTGTTGGGTAGGCTGAAGCAGTGGCTGATGTGCAGGAGCAGGCAACTGCTGTTGATTTGTTCCAGCAGGCATAGAATGGGGTTGTAAGTTGATATTCAAAGGGGCTTGTAATGCTGTAGAAGGTGGGACACCTTGGTGAAGCTGAGCTTGAGAAGTAGATAACTGCGTAGTCAAACCAAGAAAATGTTGGGATGGTGGTGCTTGACCAAATGGTGGCTGACCAGCAGCTGGAGGAGCTTGTAGCTGGCTAGCTTGTGGCTGTGAATATGAAGTTGCCACCTGAGAATGCAGTGGGAGGGGAGGTGGTAAATGCTGAGGTGATTGAAGAGGCTTCTGTAATGGTGATATCTGCTGGTCATGAGGTGGAAATTGTTGTACAGATTGGTTAAAATTCTGGAGGAAAAAAAAAATAAAAACATCATTTCCAAGTAATTGAGGAAAACCATGATAGTAAATGAAGCCATCAAAGTAAAGAATTCCTTAGCCACCTGTGGTGCAGCAGAAGAAACTACAGGACCAGGAGGAGCACCACCAGGTGGGCCACTGATGGGACCAGTCTGCAGGACTAACCTGAGTTAGCTGGAGCTCATAAGAAAACCATTTCTAATAACAAGATGTGCCAAGAGAATCTAGCCAAACAATATACAGGACATAATTACAGTAAATATGAACAGAACACTATAAGAAGAAATACACAAACCACTAACAATTGATGATTGGCAGTATATTCAAGAAAATTTAAAGTACAAGAGCTAGATGCATTGGATTATAAATATTTTCTTTACCTGATTCGAAGGCAATGATAGATCACCAGATTGAGGAGGCAACTGACCCCCAAAACCATGAGCACTAACATTACTAGAAGGCCCCAAATTTTGTGGGCTCATTGGATGCCACCCAGTTGGAGGAACTTGATCACCCATAGGATCACCAAGGTTGGGAACCGGTCTAATAGGAGTAAGAATCAGCATAAGACCATATATAAAAAGGCTCATAAAATGAGAAGATATGTGCAAACAGACATAAGAAGGAAAAAATCTAAAAGAACGTGAATAGGTAAATACCTTGGACCAGGAGCTTGAAATCGTGGGCCAAATCCTGGACCTCCAAATGCAGGCATGTTCCTGAGAAAAAATAATTGATTAGAATGGGATATTTATTACAAATTAAAGAAAAGTTCCATAATAAAAAGAAATGTTAAATATCTGATAACTAAAACATAATATAAAAATAAAATGCAACTACACATATGTTAAAAGGAATAAGGATGACTAGAACTAGAAAAACCTTGAATCTCCAGGCCTAGGCCTCTTAGGATCAGCAAACCGAACAGTTAATGGTTGATCACATCCCTAAGATTCAATAAAAGAAAAATAAATGAGTAGTCTCTATCAACATGTCAGTAAGCAGACCACATAAGCTAGTGCACTTACTCTCATTGTATATGTTCCATTAATAGCATTTATAGCAGCCAATGCCATATCTTTATTCGAGTATTTGACAAATCCACATCCTTCAGAGTAAAGGGTAACAGAGA
>CAODLS011337379.1:0-14676 GCA_948243855.1 Flueggea neowawraea | reverse complement strand
CAAACAATCCCATCAAAGCTCGAAGAAAACGAAGGAAATGTGCATGGAACGAGTGTCACAGCCGTGAGGTCCAACTCCCACGGCCGTGACCATGGACAGAAGCACCTCACGGCCGTGACAATTGGATGTCACGGTCGTGACACACAGCAGCGAAAGAGCGAGAAAACACGGGAGAAACCAAATTTGAGGGACCAAAGGCATATTCAGGAGGGCAATTTTGGAAGACATGTGCTAGGGTTTTGGGGGCATTGAGAGGCTTATAAATACCCCTCTTACACTCCATTTTGGGTAGCCTTAAACACCCACATTCACCATCAAGCTTGAAGAGAGAGAGAAGACTACAGGAGGAGGAAGAAAGGGGGCCTCCTTGAAGAGACCCATGGTCTTGGAAAAGAGACCCCCTCCCTTTTTGCTTTCCATTTCTCAATTTGTCTTTGGTGTGTGGTTTTGTTTTAAGGTTAGTTTTCATTTTCATTGTTCTTGAACAATTGTAGATTAGGTTTTGTGTTTGGAATTTGAGTTGTAATTTTGATGAACAATTTCTTTATTTATGAAATGTTTTGTAGTTTATGTTCAATATTTTAAGAATGATTTTTGGGCATTGTGCTTTATGTCGTTTAGTTGAATGAATGCCCTTGGAATTAATTTAGTGACTTGTTTTAATTGACTATTGTTGAGCTTGATCACCTTGATAGTAGTTGTGATAAACCTAGTTGATGGATCGAGAGATGAAGGCTAGGTGAGGTCCATTAGCATTAAACTTGCACGATTTAGGATGGAAATATTTTAGGTGTGTGAGGTGTTCAATGAAAATCCCAAAAGGACTTAATGGGCTAGTTGAGCTAGGTGAGGCCGAAAGGACCCTTATAGACAATTTTAGGTATGATTTGAGTGACCTCGAAAGAGGCCTCGAGTTAGTCTATGGGAGAGAACACTCAATCCGTAAAAACCCATTTCATTGATTTAGCAGTTAGGATTCTTTGTTTACTTCTCAACGTTCCAAACGCTTTTGCTTATTTTCTTATTTTCGTTTTATGTTTTCAAAACCAAACCATTGAAAACTCAATTCCATTATTTTATCGCTTTATTTGCTTTTCGATCATTAACTAATACGCCTTCCCTGAGGATTCGACACCCGAGGAATACTCCGAGGGTTTTATTACTATAACGATTCTTGTGCGCTTGCGAGACATCAATCAATTCGCCATGGGTTTTTCTTCTCTCTCTATGTTTCCTTTATATCTTGTTGTTTCTCTCTCTAGAAATATGAACTAAATACTTTGTGCATCTAGATGTGATGAACCCTAGATTGATTATGTAATTGTTGGGCTTTGTTATTCATTCAATTTATTTATGGGAATTGTGACTCAATTATGATTTATATTGTTAATTGTTGAATTGATTGTTGCTAGCTTGTCGATTCCTATAATGATTCATACATGTGCAATCGAGAGATCCTGTGTGTGATTGATCGTTCATAATTGAGAGGAGTTGCATGCAAACCTAGAGATAGGTCGACATAAATCTTTCGAATTATGGTCAAACCTAATAGTGAAATTTGTGGATCGATAAAGCGATGATAGGGGTTTTAATTAGGAAGAGATTTTGGTTAATCAACCTAGTCGTGAGGTTAATATATCATAGTAATTTCCACGGTCCAATTGCCTAAATAGCTGTCTGAATAATGAACCATTATCACTTAATTCGGTCTAGGGGGATTCTGCATCTAGGTGTCGTTTCCCATTGATTGTTCTGTCTTTTGGTTGTGTCTGTTGCCTTTCGTGTTGACTTTCATTTATTTTATCTGTTCAAAATCATTTGATTTGTCGGTTAGATAATAGGGTAAGAGCGAGTAGCTGGTAATCTTAGTCTCTGTGGGATATGACACTCGGTACTCATAGGTCCAATTGCTATAGGCGATAGGTACACTTGCGTTTAGTCTGTAGGTGTAGGCCAATGGATACCATGTTTTTGGCGCCGTTGTCGGGGATCGAACTCGGGTCACCAGCGTGACAGGCGGGAATACTCACCACTATACTACGGCGACACACCAAGTTTTTGGAGCCATTGTCAGGGACTAGGATGTTAGGAAAATTCAAACTTTGTTAATCTAGCCATTTTATTTATTTTAATTTTATCATTATTTTTATTTTTATTTCGCTTGTTTCATTGTCTCACTTCTTGTTTTATTTTCTTTGCCTTTTCAAAATTACGCTTGGTTTTCTTCGTTTGTTTGTCTTTCAGTTTTCTGTTAGTATATGATCCGGGGGAACCCCTTTGAGATGATGTAAGCAAATCCTGAAATTGAAAGAACAGCTCTTCAAAACCTTAGAAATAGACTCAGTGAAATGGCTGAGGAAATAGATAGAGAAATAAAGGTAGTGATGGAGCAAAATAATGAGGCTGCAGTGGGACAACCTACTTGTGGGGTAGGACCAGTAAATGCAGTTGCCCCACCAATGACCATGTCAAACTACGCTAGACCAAATTTGATGAGGATTGAGTCTAGCATTGTGAGACCAGCTGTGACGACCAACAATTTCGAGATCAAGCCAAACATCATTCAAATAGTGCAGTAGTTGGTTCAGTTTGATGGGTTATAGGATGAGGACCCGAATATTCATTGGACAAATTTCCTTTAAATTTGTGTTACATTCAAGATCGATAGGGCCATGAGCAATGCAATAAGGTTGAGAATGTTCCCATTTTCACTAAGGGGAAGAGCAAAACAGTGGCTACATTCTTTACTGCAAGGGTCTATTACTACGTGGGAGCAAATGGCAGAGAAGTTCTTGCTGAAATGCTTCCCACCTGCCAAGACTGCCAATTTGAGGAATGACATCTCTTCTTATGCACAGATTGAGTCTAAGTCTCTCTGTGATACATGAGAGAGGGTTAAGGAGTTGTTAAGGAGATTTTCACATCATGAGTTACCGACGTGGCTACAGGTTCAAACATTTTACAATGGTTTGAACCACGACGCTAGACAGATGATTTATACTACAACAGGAGGTACCCTAAATAATAATATCGCAGAGGCTGCTCAGGAATTGATTGAGGAGATTGCTATGAACAACTATTAGTGGCTTACCACTCGTTCTAAGCCAACAAAGCCAGGTGGAGTGTATGGGGTGGATCCAGTGACGGCCTTGGCCATACAAGTTGAGGCATTGGGTAAGAAAATTGATGGGTTTTTTGTGGCTCAACAAGCAGCTAATGTGGTGCACAGCAAAGTATTTGACGGTCAATAACCCAGAACTACATGGAGAATATGCACTTTGTGGGTCATGGGAACAATTCTCAAAATAACCCCTATAGCAACACTTATAATCCTGGGTGGAGGAGTCACCCAAACTTTTTGTGGAGAGGTCAAGGAGAGCAGAAGCAGAACCACCCACTAGGATTTCAACAGCCACCACAGTCTGTGGAGGCCTCAGAAAATCGATTCTCCCAAATAGAAACTACATTAATGAACCAAGCTGCTTCAATTTGAAATTTGGATGCGTCTCTCCAGAATGTGGAATATCAAGTTGGTTAGATAGCCAAGCTGCTATCTAAAAGGCAACCAAAAGGGCAACACTAAGACAAATCCAAAGGAGCAAATACATCATATATTTGTTGGTGGGGTAGATGATCACGAGGTGGAGGAGCCTAAGGTTGAGCCAAAAGGGTGCTTTGCGAGTAAAGGCCTCAGATTCCTGATCCCGCATCACTTTTTAGGAGGGAGCAAGCGAAAGTTGCATCCTGTGTTATTTGGAAGCCAACCACCAAACCTGAGAAACCACTACCTATGGTTGAGGATGAAAAGAAGGAAGAGAATGTTGAGCTACCTCAGACATCAGTTGAGCTACCTGCAAAATCAAAAGACCCACAGAGTTTCTTTATCCCTCTTTATATTGGTAGTTTGCTTGTTGATAATGCATTGGCTAATTTAGGAACTAGTGTGAATGTGATGTCTTATGAACTATTTGAGAAGTTGAATTTAGTTAAACCCATACCAACTAGGGTGCCAGTGAAATTAGCTGATAAATTCATTGTGCATCCTAAGGGCATTGTAGAGAACATCTTGGTTAGGGTTGAGGATTTGGTATTTCCTATTGACTTTATGATTCTTGATATACAAAGTAGTTTGAAAACACCATTAATCCTAGGACGACCATTTCTAGCTACTTCTAGGTTAATTATAGATGTGCATGAACGGATTATAACCCATAGAGTTGGAACTAAGCAGGTTGCAATTAGGGATTCTAAGGTTTAGCATCATTCTAACACATTATCCGTCATGGGAAATATTGTTTTGTCTAGTGTGGTTCAGGTACCCAACAAAGAGGAGTAATTTGATTCACCTAAGGTTCTTGGAACAGAACCTAAAGTGAAGAAGAAGAGGCCAAAAACTCGAAGGAAAAGGACCAAGAAAGAGATGCTTGAGCCATTGCACCCAAAAGTCAACTCTAAGGCAGCGTGTCATTTCATATGGCGCGTTAAGAACAGGAAGGAGAATCAGTTTGGCAAGATGATAAACGGAGTTGGTGCAACTGCTTTGCGCAATGCATACAAGCCCCCGTGATTGGTCTCAACTTGCTAACGTCAAGCTAATGACGTTAAAGAAGCGCTTCTTGGGAGGCAACCCAACTTTGCTTTAGTTGGATTTGGTTTTCATTTTGTTTCCTTTAGTTTGTTTTCAATTTCAAATTTTGTTTTTATTTAGTTTAGTTGTTATTTTATTTTTATTTTACTTGTGTTTTGTAGGGGACTCTCACAGCTTCAAGTGAAGATCACGCAAAGACTCATCTCTATGGACCTATTTTTAGAGAAGTCCCTGAACTCTTTGTATTTATTCCCTTTCCCATTGGTATTATTTGTTTCATTTTTGTACATTGGGGACAATGCACCATTTAAGTGTGGGGTAGGGGTATAAATTTTTTTTGATCAAGTTCTTGATTTTGTGGTTGTGGGATGCATGTTATTTGTTGATGTGACTAGATTGACTAGTTGAGAAGTTTCGATATGCATTTGTTATTGGGAGATTTGAATTGCATGTTCTAGATCCGCATTAGTTTCGAGCTTGTAGCCCAATTAGTTGCTTTGGTTTTGTCACTCTTTTAACTCATTGCTTAATGAATGGAATGTCTGACTGAAGGCGAGCACTATATTGAATGAATAATTGAAATTAAAGGTTATTGGCTTGCTTGAACCTAAATCAGGACAAGTAGATAGGGTTCGATCCTTACTCTGTTGTCCTAGACATGAGTATGCAAAGCACTGCCATGAAGGGTTGTCTTAGTAACCAGGAACACTCATCACAAATGAGCGTTTTTTGCATCAAACGAACTATCATTTATGGTGGAAACCGTATTAAGTGCACAAGCAAAGCACAAAGGTCGGACTCGATATTTACTGACCACGTTTGTAGCAATGCAAGCCAAAATGTTGAAAGTGTGCAATTATGTTTTTTATTGTCAAATTTTCTCGTAGATGTTTTATGTTTTATGTTTTGTGGCTAATTGAATTGATGAGTTCAGGAGGGTGATCAAGTCAAACCAACTAACTTGGCATTAAGCTCTAAATCGTGTGTGGTTTGGGACCTCGATTTGAATTGACTAGTGATGTATGCATCTCTTAGATTCTCCTCTACTCAGTTTATTTTATTGACATTTAATGTGAAGTTCTATGCTACTGTTGATAGAATTTGGTTAGAGTTGTTTCCCCTTGTTTTAATTATTTCTTTGCTTGAGGACAAGCAAAAGCTTAAGTGTGGGGTAGTGTGACGAGCGTTCATTTATTCATGTTTTAACGATTAATTCATATTATTTTGGACATGGAATGAGCATTTATCATAAGTTCTGCTACTTTTACACTTTAATTTGTATTTTTCAGTTTGATTGATGATGCTTTGATGAATTTGTGCAAGAATGAGCCAAAACGGAGTGAGAACGACAAGTTTAGACCTTCTGGAGCAAAACACGGTCATGATAGACCAACACACAGGCATGCCCAAGGCCATGTAACACATTGTTTCACGGAAGTCATGTTTTTGTGAAGTCACGACCTAGGACACGGCAGTGTACTGCTCGACATGCAAAATTCTTCAAGATACGGCTTGGATTTTGAGACACAACCTAAGGATTTCAAGACACAACCAAAGGATTTAAAGACACGGTCGTGTCCCAGGCCATGTCTTGCTCGGAATGCTTATTTCGAGCTATTTAAGCTTTTTCGGGAGACCTAAAGGGAGAGCCGACTTTGAGAGACAGAAATACACTCAATTGAAGGTCAGAGGACGTAAGAACTAAAGGAGAACTCAATTGGCATCAAGATCGAAGGAAGTATGCGAAAGATTGAAGTATTCACCATGGGTTTTTCTTCTCTCTCTAGATTTCCTTTATATCTTGTTATTTCTCTCTCTAGAAATATGAACTAAATACTTTGTGATCTATATGTGATCAACCCTATATTGATTATGTGATTGTTGGGCTTTGTTATTCATTCAATTTATTTATAGGAATTGTGACTCAATTATGATTTATATTATTAATTGTTGAATCGATTGTTGCTAGCTTGTTGATTCCAATAATGATTCATACATGTGCAATCGAGAGATTCTGTGTGTTATTGATCGTTCATAATTGAGAGGAGTTGCATGCAAACCAAGAGATTGGTCGACATAAATCTTTCGGATTAAGGTCAAACCTAATAGTGAAATGCGTAGATCGATAAAGCAACGATAGGGTTTTAATTAGGAAGATATTCTGGTTAATCAACCTAATCGTTATTAGTTGACTCGAGAGAGAGGTTAATATATCATAGGAATTTCCACAGTCAAATTGCCTAAATAGCTATCTGAATAACAAACCATTATCACTTAATTCGGTCTAGAGAGATTCTGCATCTAGGTGTTGTTTCCCATTGATTGTTATTTTTGGTTGTGTCTATTGCCTTTCGAGTTGATATCCGTTTATTTTATCATTTTGAAATTATTTGATTTGTCGATTAGGGTTTGTGGAGACCAAAGCATACTCAATGGGCATTTTTTTGGGGCTTTTGCTAGGGTTTGTGGAGGACCTAAGAGGGGTACAAATACACCTTTTTCACATCATTTTGGGTAATCTCTAGATGAAATAAACACTCCACCATCAAAGCTTGAAGAGAGAGAGAAAGGATCGAAGAAGAGGAACAAATAGGGTTCTTTGAAGAGACCTATGGTCTTGGAAAGGAAATACCCTCACCTTTTGTTTTCTATTTCTCATTTTATTTTTGGTGTTGTGGCTTTTATTTTGAAGTTAGTTTTTTTTTTCTTTAAACAATGGTAGTCTAGGATTTTATTTTGGATGTTGAGTTGTAATTTTGATGAATACTTGCTATATTTATGAATGTGTCTTGTGTTTTATGTTCAATATTTGAAGTTTGATTTATGAGTATTGTGTTTTAAGTTCTCTATTTGAATGAATGCCCTTGGATTTGATTTAATAGCTTGTTTTCATTGATTACTATTGAGTTTCATCACCTTGATGGTAGTTTTTATAAAACTAATTGATGGATCGAGAGATGAAGGCTAGATGAGGTACATAAGCATTAAACTTGGATGATTTAGGATAGACATGTTCTATGCATATGAGGTGTTTGATGAAATTCTGTAAACACAGGTGGTCCCAATGAGAATGGCACTATAAGAGGGGGTGAATTGGAGTTTTAAAGAGTTTGAATACTTTATTGAAAATCTTTTGCAATTTAAAACAAATAAAAAAGTTAAATTCAAAAGCTAAACAAAATAAAATTCACAATCAAATATAAGTAAGGTAAGGAGAGTAAGTGAGAGAGAAAACAAATCTGATTGATAGTGGTTCAGTCCTCCTTAACTTATGTTCACTCCTCTAAATCACTAGATAATTTAAATCCACTAAACTTCCTCACTTGTGGGTGGAAGCAAATCGTTTACAACTTGTTTCTACGAGCTCAACAAGAAAATTGTTCACCTTGTTTTGAGGACAAAACAAGAAAACCAAATCTCTAGTTTTCTAAGGCTAACTAGCAACCACTCTTGTTTTCTAAGACTCACAAGGAAACCTAACTACCTAAACAATAACCATGCTTGTAACAAATTTCAACCCAAGAACGTAACAAGATAAAGCTCACACAAACCTAAAAATGTATGCAAGCACAATAGCTCAATTGGCTTAGAAGTGTAGAAAAGAGAGAAAATGAATAGAAAATCTTGGCAAAAGTCTCTCCTACTTTTCCACTATTTTAGGACGTCTATTTATAGCTACTCTTAGAAATATAGCCGTTGGGAACCTCTAAGTAGCTGTTGTGAAAGAGTAGAAAATTCTTATTTAAATTGATGTCATTGTCACTAACGTCCGTTATTAACTTTAATGTGCGCTCTTGATATATCCATCGGAGCCCTAGCAACGTTGTCAATCATCAGTGGGCCTTAATGATTTTCGAGTAGCTTCTCTTGTAAAAAAAATTAGATCAGCGTGCCTAGTCCATCATCAGCGTGTGTTGATTATAACAGATTTGTCAGTTTCTGAGTAGTCCTTCGACAATGCACGTTGTTCCCTCTTACCATGCGTTGTTTAAGTTTTCTTCAATGATCACACCTTTACTCAACACTGGGTGTTCTTGATATCGTCAATGCTCCTACCAACATTAATGCTTTGTTGCATCCAAGACAGTTCAGAGCACATCTTCGATAACACGCCTTATTCCTTATTAGAGCGCCTTAATGAATCAGAGTAATATTTCGGTAAGCTCTAGTTTTTATCTACACGAGTTATTCCTTCTTCTAGGTGTGTAGTTGAGTTTCTAATTTTCAATAGCGCACGCTTTTGAAGTATTAACAGGCCTAGTTGCTTCCTCTAAATAATTTGATTTGGCAGATCCGCGCATTCTTCCATGATCAGTGTGCCTTAGTGTTGTCCATAATAATTCTAGAACATCATAGTATTCTCTAAGGTACATTGTTAGGTCATTAGTGTGAATTGTTTAAATATAGAGCGCATTGTTTAAATATATTGTGCGTTGGTAGTGAATTAGATTGCTTAGTTGCTTTTTTGATGTTTTTCATGGATGTTTTGCATTCATTATCATCAAAATTGAACTCAACAATCTCCCCCCTTTTGATGATGACAAAACATACATTAATTTGAACATCTATTCATCAATAACAAACAATTTGATCAAGAATTTTATTCCTTGTCACTTGTTTAGTCCATCACAATAATAGTTGTGATGTTCAAAATAAAGATGATACTACTAGAAAGATAACACTAGAAAAATAATAGGCAAATTATGTAACATTTCTCCCTTTTTTTGTATCATAAAAAAATAAATTTCTCCCCTAATCAATTAAAGAGATCAATCAAATATAGCTCCCCCTAAGCAAATGCATTTTTCAATCAACATATTTTAAAACCAAAACTCTCCCTTTTTGTGATTAATCAAAAAATTAAGCAAAGAAAATAGTAAATAAATCAAAATAATACAATATTAAACAAGGATTTTTCATATCCTTCAAAGCTAATCAGTACATTTACATATCATTCATATCAAATCAAAGTTAGAGAAAAAATATACATAGTCAAAAGATGATATGAATGCAAAATGTAATGTTATGCAAAATGTGGATCTATGCAATGAGATCAAGCTTTAGAGGTTGACGATGCATGAGCTTTAGATGACTCTGCCAAGAGTTCATTGAGATTCAAATCCTTTGGAGTATTATCAGTCAGACTCTCATCAGATTCTATAGGAATCTTAAAATTTTGGCCTGATACAATGTCAATGATCTATAGAATTTTAGAACCCTTTTCTAGAATGTTCTTCAATATTCATTTCTTGATTAACTACTGCAGTTTGTGCTATTTCTAGATTCTACTATTGTCCAAGTATAGATTGAGCTACGTTTCCAAGCTTTTCGCCCATCACTGATTGAAACTCAGTCAAGTTCGTTGCTTCCACATATGTCTCAAAGATTGTTTGCTCAGAATCATGTTGTGCTTGCTCTATTTCAACTTCTTCTTCTTCTATTGTAGAAGCCACTGCTTGCCTGCTCATCTCCAATACTTCTTCATTTAATCTTGAAATAGTTTGTTGTTCCTGTAGTTGAGCAACACTTGGGAAATCTTCTAGCTGATTTAGAGGTATATTTTCTAGTTGAGCAGTAGTGGAACTAAAAGGCATTTGTTTCCAAGGCAACCCAGGGATCTCAATCTCATCAATGCTTTGCCCAGTCCTCAAGCTTACAATGTTTTTGAATATTAACTTTTGAAACTCTTCAATTATTTCCAAAGGTTCCTCAGTTAGATTCTTAAACTCCATAAATTCACTCTTAGTCACACCAAGAGACTTGACTCCATTGATTCCATTTTCTTTTCAAAAGTCTGGAACTTCTTCCTCAACTAATTTTGCAAGAATCACTTTTGGTTTACTTCCAACTCTTTTGAAAACCATTTCTTATAGCTTTGGTCTGTGTTTTTCATCTCTTTTGTCCACAAATACATCGTTGCTTCTAATGTATGGACGGTAGACAAAGCCTATATCAACAATGTTGAATAGCTTCATTCCCTTTAAGTTCTGTTTTGTGATTTTGTGAGTCTCCACCACTTGCTCTTTCTTAAATCCAGTGAAATCCACTTTGAAAGACTAAAAAATCTTGGTTCTTTGGCACGAGTATGGAATGATTTCTCTTCTTTGTTTGTCCTTGTGATCGAAGGTTGGTTTATTGAAACTTCTTACTTTCTCCATCATTACATTTAGCACCATAAGTGATAAATTAATGTCTCTTCCTGTCATCAACAAATAGCTTGCTATCCCATCTTGAAAAGTGATTGAATTTTGAGAATGAGATCTCGGATTGATTACTTTTGCTAGAGCAAGGTGCACCATTCTTCGATGGACTCCTAGATCATTATGATCTAGCACATCAGCTTTAAATTCAACCACTCCATACTTATTCAACAAGTGTTTTCTGATTTCATCTTTGTTTACTGCCACAAGATTCCTTTCCCCATCAATGAATTCCTTTTCCTTCACTTCCCTTTCTTTGAAATACAACCACTAGCAGGCAACTTGAAAAGCACGTGTAGAATATGATCTGTCATTCTAACTTTAACTCCATTTACTTTGCTTTTGATTCCCACTTCAACATCTACACCAAAGTCATCATCTTCCTCATAAATACTTGTGTTGGCATAGAACTCTCGAACCAAATTCGGATGATAATTTCTTCCTTCGGCACAAAATTCTCTTAATCCATACTTCATGAAATCCTTAATTAAATATAGCATCCCTTAATTCAAACTCAGAAATCAAAGACTCAAAAATTCGAGAATTGTGTTAATTCAATAATTTTGTATCTCTTTGTAGCAGCTAAATTGACAAACCTAGCATAATCGAAATCTTCTTCTAAACTTTTCCTATATTTCTTTGAGGGAGTGGTAGCTTGCTTACCTTTCTGAATTTTCAGAGTTCGTTGTGAACTTGAGCATTTGGTTCCTTTCGAGGGTTCTGCCTTCACAAAAGTAGGAACATCATGGACTGATTTCGCGCCTTTCTTTGCCATCTTGAGTCATGTTGATTTGTTGAAACAAACGACCAAAGAAACAGAGGGTTTAGGGGTTTTGAGAGAGTTGAGAGAATTTGAGTGTTAAAGGGAGGGAGAGTGTTTGAGAGACTTAGTGTTGAAGTCGATTTGAAATGAGGTTGAAAAGATGAAGGATAGATTTTTCTATTTAGGATAAAAAGTGAAAAGTTAAGGCGGTTTGATTTTTGGGAAAGTGAAAATTTAGGCGGGATTTTAAATTTTGCAATTCTGCAAATATTAATTTGCGCAATTAATGAGTAACGGGCACGATCGATAATAGTCTATGAAGGCTTACCCGCGTGAATCATTATCTACGTGCGCTGTTGAGGATCAATTTAAGCGTATAAACTAGGCAGTAGCTATGGCGAATTATTTATGCCCGTTGTTACCTCAATAACGCGCTCAAATGACACTTATGGCTTCTACAACCACTATTCCTCAACTGTGTGCCTTAATGCCGAAAACCCTCTTCTGACTACATGCCTTAATCCTTTTCAACGTCAATGATGAACCACCAACTACATGTGTTATATATCCATCTACGCACCTTAATTATTTTAGATCTGAATCCAGTGAGCTCCAATGAACCATTAACGTCCGTTGTTCATCAATCCATGTGCCTTAACGTTTTTCATCCTTCTAAAAAATTTTCACCATCAATCAACTAAAGGCATTAATACCTCTCAACGCGCCTTGTTCAAAGCTACTGTAACTCCAGTCACTGTCTTGACTCATCTATGCGCGTACTACTGCATCTACATGTGCAGTTCATCACTCTGAAGCAATCCTAGAAAAACTTCATTGTTCTTCGCACCTTGATGCCACAATATTGCACTCTAACTCTAGAAGAAGACCAACCAACCTGAACCTTATCTCTAATACTTAACTCATTTTCCATCCATGTACTTGACTTCAATTTGCATATAGATCACTTTAATATATGAAAGAATGAATGCAAATGTGTGGACATACCCAATAAATAGAGACATTACCACAAATATATCATTAAACACATAATTCAAACATGCCAAGTCTTCTACGAATTGAATAAAAATTTTCACTATTTAAAAGTTTTGTAAAAATAACAGCTAATTGGTCCTCGGTTCTAATAAACTCAAGCACAATGTCACCATTCAACACATGATCACGAATGAAATGATGTCTAATATCTATATGCTTGTTTCTAGAATGTTGGATGGAACGTTTAGAAATATTGATAGCACTTGTGTTATTACATTTAATAGGAATTTTGGAAATCATGATACCATAGTCTTCTAATTGATGTTTTATCCAAAGAATTTGTGCACAACTACTAACTACCACATATTCAGATTCGTCAGTAGATAGTGAAACACAATTTTTCTTTTTAGAAACCCATGATACTAATGCATATCCTAAAAATTGACATGTTCCGGATGTGCTCTTTCTATCTAATTGATTGCCACCATAATATGCATTCGAATAACCAACAACGTCAAAATTATCACATTTTGGATACCACAAACCAACATAGCGAGTTTCAATAAGATAACAAAAAATACGTTTGACCACAATCAAATGTGATCCTTTAGGGCATGCTTGAAATCTAGCACATAAACACACACTATGCATTATATCTGGTCTACTAGCGGTAAGATAAAGTAGAGAACCAATCATACCTTGATATAGCTTAATATCCACAGGTTTTCCTATCTCATCTTTAGTGAGTTTTGTGGTTGTGCTCATTGGTGTGCTACAAGGTCTTGCATTCTCCATACCAAATTTCTTCAAAGATCTCCAATGTATTTTGGTTGGTTTATGAAGAATCTGTCTTTCAATTCCACTTCACCTTTACCTATGATTTTGCATTTTGAGTTGTCTCCAAATGTTATATATCCACCACTTTTGAGCTCAAGTTTGGAAAATTGACTTTTATCTCTGGTCGTATACTTAGTGCAATCACTATCAAAATACCAAGTATTTGAATTCTCCTTGGCCTTCATGCATACCTACACAAGTGACTCTCAATTTCTTGTTTTTGGTACCCATTGCCTTTTGGGTCCCTAATGGTTAGTCATAATCATGTTAGGAAGGATGGTTCCTTTGGAAACCCACACCTTATCCACATCAGTGTAGGCATTGTTTCTAATATTGCAAAAATAAGCCATGTGTTCCATTTTGTCACAATAGTTGCAAGTGGAGAATGGAAATGATGCATGTGGTCTAACAAACCTAGTATGATATGATTTGTTGTCATTCTTGTAATCATATCCCAAACCACTTTTAACCTTTGATTACCAAGTAGCTTGTCAAAATTTGCTTTCCCTTGCGTGAGTTCGTGAGATACATTAGTAAGCCAATAAAGTTTCTTTTTCAATGCAATGTTCTCATTTACCAAGTCATTGTTGGAATTCATGACTAAGTTTATGACATTCATAAGTATACATGGCAGCAAAAATAAGAAAAATCAAAATCTAGAATTCCACCAAGGATCCATGCATATCGACATATACGATTAGGGTTAACAATTTTACCCTAATAATTGCTTCGATAGTTCGGCCACATGGCAATGTTGGTGTGGCTTTTAGGAAAAACTCGAAAGACTTTTTCCACGTTGCCTTTGTGCGAACGTGACTAATAGTATCCACACAAACGAACTCTTTTCGAATGGAGGAGTGTACTAGCACCAAGAATCGCTATTCTAGTCTGACAAATAATATTTTCTCTCTTTGTAATTGGCACTCACAAATTTGGTCAAGCCATGAAGGAATAGCAAGGAGTGCGCGTTATTTATAGGCATATAGGAAACCCTAAATAGGTGCACTAGGGTTAGCTGAAATTCCCTTCCTTGCCTCCAAGAATTCGGCGTCTACCATTCAATGAAGACTGTGTCGAATTTCCTATCTAGTCTCACTAGGGTTTTTGGTTTCCTTGTCCTACAAGTATAATCTCTCCTAATTAATGAAGAAGTGTGCCGAATTTCCTTTCCTTGCCACACAAGAATTTGGTCTTCTTATTTAAAGAGTGTGCCAAATTAATCACATCCTAATTAGGGTGTGTTGAATTTCTCCTTGTCATACAAGAATAGAGAAACTTAAAAAATAGGAGAGGTG
>CAODLS011337257.1:0-18833 GCA_948243855.1 Flueggea neowawraea | reverse complement strand
CTACTCAACAATTCTCAACTAATTCAATATAAAAACTTAACAATTACCAAACCATAGTTAACTTAAAATAGAAGAAAAAAAAGAGAGTTGAAAACGCAACAACTTACTGGCAACGGACGGAGGCGACGGGAGACGGCGAGTTCTCCGAATGGTGGTAGCATTTAGTCTAGAAGAAGGGGACTGCTATCTTCTTCTTGCGGTGGCTCCTGCTACATTTTGGAGAAGATAATAAAGGACATTGTTTCAACAATACCTTTTTATTTTTTTGAAATATGGCCTTAGCGTAGGGGTACCTTAACCTTCGGTGGGGTTAGTTGGGGTCCCTCCGTCACTGTATATAATTAAAAATTACAACTTTTCCCCCTTATTTTAAAAAGAAATTTAAAGAAAAATTTAAATTGCATTTTATTATTTAGGACTTGTTTGTTGAAAATAAGTTTTCTAAAAAATATTAGGTCAATTAAATCTCTTATATTCTATTTTTTTCCTGTAAAATACACTTATTTAACAAATGCACTTAGTTTTACCTGGAATATAACTTCCCTCGTAAATATTTTTTGATTATGAAGGAGCCAAATAGACTAATTACACAACACAAAACATGGGAAGAGAATTCACATGATTTATACTATGCTAATTGTGCATAATCTCACAAATATTGATAATGTAGTGGTGATTTTTTTTTCTTTTCTTTTTTTAGATTCATGTGTTTAACGTGGGTTTATTTTTAAAAGAAAAAATTGATTGTGATTGTTTACTTCTGTGGGTTTCATCGGAGATGGCAGCAATGGAGCTTGTGTTGTTTTTTAATTCTGATTTTGTGGTGGGTTTTGTCAATGCCACCATTCAATTTAGCATTGGAGATTTTATTTCGTGGGTAAGCCCATGTACTAAGTACATGTAACTTCCAAGTTGTGACAGCAAAGAAGGGCGTAGGGTTGTGTAAATCAAAGCGGTAACTTTAAATATGAGGTATACCCATTTATCACTGTTAACTATTCATGGGATTCTCACTTGTGGGTTTCATTAAAGCCACTAGTTAATTTGTTGTTTCTAATTATGTCACCGTTACTTATAAAAATAAAATAAAATTGTGTAATAATTTCTTGTTTACAATTGAAGTTAGTAATTTGGGGATTAATAGTGAATGGCATTTGGTTGAGGGACGTTAGCCTAAAAACATTAATAGTTTAGGGTCTGATTTATGCTTAAACTCTTTTTTCTTAACAGCGTAGCTGGCTTTTAATTTGGAACATCGCACAAATGCTTTCTAGATTGTCAACACTAAAACTTGGCCATGGTTGACGAATCACTGGATTCAGCTCAAGAACTTGAACCGAACCACTCAAGGTTGGTATGGAAGACTTGGTTCTGATTCGGTTCGGTTTCAGTTTTGAATTGTACCTCCACAAGATGCAACGAGCTTGCAAGAGATGGTAGCGCAATGCGACAGGTTAAAAGCCAATCGACAAATGTGGAGAGAGAAACCACTGTAGAGAAGATAGATCAAATGAATCTAGCAAAAAAAAAGAGATCAACCAATGGAGAAAAAGACGAGAGAGAGCAAGAGAGAATTATGAGAGAGAGAGAGGAACGAAAAAATGAGATGACAGAGGACAAAGAAATAGATCAAATAATCTGGTAATTTAAGAAATAAAATCAGGAATTTGAACTTGTCAAAAATAAACCCAAGTTTAGCTAATTTAAAATTCAGATCATATTTAGTTGTGAAAATAATTTTTATTTTTTGTTTTATTTTTAAAAAATTAAAAATATTTAAAAAATATATTTATTAATCAATTTTTTTTTAACAAATTTTAAATTTTGTTATCTCTATTTTTTAATTTTTTGAAAAAGTCGTAACGAACTTTAGCCTGACAAGGCTGACATACTATCCAGTTTCCTCTCCTTGTAAGCCTTTTGGATTGTGGGCCCAAGGCTTAAATTCGCTGGAGAAGTGCGAACGACTGACCATCCAGTTTGAGATACCAGTCGTGTTAGAAACGACGAAGAACTGCAGTTACTTACTTTTTTAATTTTTTTTTTCACAAACGGTAGTCGTCTAAAGACAATTCTGTGCTGTGCAGTAGTTGCTCCTGTGTGCACTAATACAGCAAACGCCGCCGCTTCGGGAGTCCGCGGGCATTGGTGTTTGGGCGCTGGAAACCGGAGGAAAACACCCGGCTCTTCATTTTCTAGGAATTCCGGCCAGCAAATCACCAAGTTATCCAAATATTGCTTTGTTGCCAGACGAGTTCGATTCTTGCGCACCATTTGTTCGACGAAAAGCCGCAATGGCAACTGCCATCAAGCCACGCACGAATAGCTTCTCGCGTAACCTATCAGCATCAGCAGCATCGTCTTCGCCGGTGCCACCTGGAGTGAAGTGTGGTCCGAACGCCGCATACTTCGTCTCCTCCGGCATACCTGACCTCGACAGTAAAAATCTTTCTCTTTATGTAGTTTACTTGTAATGTTTTAGTAGTAATGCTAAATTTCTGTGTGTGTGTGTGTGTGTGTATTTTAGGGATATTGGGTGGTGGATTTGCGTTGGGAAGTTTAGTGATGGTGATGGAAGATGCGGAAGCTCCGCATCACATGCTTTTGTTGAGGAATTTTATGTCTCAAGGGCTTGTCCACGGTCACTCTCTTCTTTACGCTAGTCCTTCTAAAGACCCAAGGGGGTTTTTGGGCACTTTGCCTAGTCCTTCTTCCTCTGCCAAAGTTGATAAATCCTCTTCTCACCATTCCCAACAGGTCTCAACTTGCCTTTGCCTGCAATTTGTTTTCTTTTGTGAAGAAAGTAATGTTCTTTTTTTACCCCCCTTGTTAAGAAAAATTTAATGGCATGTTTTGATTATATTCAGGAGAAGGGGTTGAGAATTGCTTGGCAGTATAATAAGTATTTCGGTGAAAATCAGCCCAAGTTTGATAGTCTTGGTGGTAAAGATGTTTCTTCCTTGGTTGTTCAGTGGAAACGGTGTGTGTACGGATTTATCTTTTCCCATTATTTTGCAGATAATAAGCAAGAATTTTCAAATGAATTTGACTTGCGGAAGCCATTAGAGAGGCATTTCTTCTCTCGGCCCAGTGTAGATTGTGTGAGTATCAAAGATTTTCCAAAACTTTCTGCTCTTGAAGATCACTGTGCCACATTTTTAGGTCAATTGAAAAGGTACTCTTGATATCTTTGTCAACGTTGTGCTTGCTTGCTTGCTTTATATACGTACAGGGTGGTGTTTTAGGAAGCTTTAGTCTGAACTTCTCTTTTTATTCAAAGAACTGGCGTCCTATTCTTATTTTCTGTTGATCAATGTCTGCAGAAGTGATTGTGGTATTTTGTCTACTGCTCGTATTGCCATTCAGTCACTATGTGCTCCACAATGTGGTCATTCCAACATGGTTAGTTGCAATTAAATTTTCCTTGCATTTCAAGCCCCTGGTTTACTATTTGCGTACTCTACTATGAACTTGTTATCGAGTTCTCATACCAGTTTAGAGTAGTTTTTTTTTTCCGCCATTTTCATATCATAGAAAATATTGGTCTGTAAATCAGCTAACATGTCATTATGGCAGGAATGAGATATGCTTTCCTTCATTAAATCCTTGAAAAGCATTGTACGATCTGCAAATGCGGTTGCTCTTATTACCTTTCCACCTTCCCTCCTTTCACCATCATCATGTAAAAGATTGCAGCACTTGGCCGATACGTTGCTCTCTGTCAAGGCCATCCAAGGTTCGTTGGTTTCAGTTTTCAGAATCACCATTCCGTTTTCTGCTTTAATTGTATTTCATTCTTACTAACAAATATCCTTCCTCAGAGGAGGACAAGGAGTTGGCGAAACTCCTCACTGGTTACCAAGATATGGTCGGCTTCCTCAACGTACATAAAATACCGCGTATTAATACTCAGGTAGCAATGATTCAAAAACATCGAGTTTCATTATGAATATATGTTGCCGTAATGTACCGTAATCTGGTGCCTGGAGCACCATGTCTACCATACTTCTGTATTCATGTAGTTAGAAAACAAGCATGCTTCTAGACCTTTCTGTCCAGCACGATGGAAATATTCACTGAACGTGTTCTTTGTGTGCATTTTCGTTTTCTGCTCTCATATAAGCTAGATTATGAAAAACTTGCCATTAATTTCTGTTTTTATATGTTGAAGCTTCATTGGGTATTGACTTCGCATTATCAGGTTCCTGCTATTCCTGAGGCAATAACGTACTCAGTAAAGTTGCAAAAGCGTAGGTTTCTGGTTCTAGAATGTCTAAATCAAGCCCCAATTGATGGTTCAAGTGGGAGTTCATACGGCAGATCTGGTAGCTGCTCTGTGTCCTCAAAAACAGGTAACCTTGATTTTTAACAACATTGCATATGAATCACAATCAGGATAGTAAGCTCGCTCATGCCCGAAGAAAAGTTGGCCAATCGATGAGAGCGCCGGTCCTAGCTGCCGCAATGCTTGTGGCACTTGTCAATCACTCATTGAAACTGTGAGATTATCTGATCCAATCTAAATGCTCAGGAGCTGTTTATCAGCTTCAAAGTTCAAATGTCAGAAAGAGGGTTGCCATATTTCCTCAGCCTCCAAATTATCGGTTGCCATGCAAGTATTTTGTCCAAAATATGGAGTCTCATGTAAATTAATCTCAGTGGTGATGTTTGTTAATGATTTATTGAAAAAAAAAGCATGTTGCATTATTTAATTAACATTATTTAACATTTTGTGATTCTAAAAGAAGGGTTACTCTCCAGCTTGCAGAACTCAATAAGACCAAAAAGAAGTTGAGAATTCAAGGAATGCAACTTTAGTCGTTTTATTTTGTATTTGACATTGATTCAGAGTGTTGCATATATTTAATTTAATGTAAATTTGAAAATTCATATTTTTTGTTTGATTTTTTTTATGAACAAACTATTAAATCAATAACATACTGCTTCAATTTATTAATAACAAATATCGCAGTTTCAATTATTTGTTGGCGAACCCACATAAATAGCCCCAACTTGTAATTTTTTTTCCCTTAAATCCTAAATTTACAATCTTTCTAATGAGTTTTTAAACTTGTCAATTTTACCCTATTAAGGACAATTTTGTTGAATTGATCACATTAGCTAACGTTTTTAAGAAAAGTTGAGGTTTAACCCATAAATAAGTCTTACAACTTGTAATTTATTTTTCTTCAAGTCCTTTCTGTACAAATATATATTTAATTATTTCGTTTATTCTTTCAACAATAAATATATTTGATAACATATAAATACTAAACATAAATATTTTGATATATTTAATAACATATAAATATTAATTATTATTTCACTTATTGTTTCAAAAAAAATATTTTGATATATTTTTATTGTAAATTTAATTTTACTATGGTAGAATATTTTTATTTATATTAAATTACATTGATATGAATGTGTTTATATTTTAAATTTGTAGATTTTGTGCTTTGTATTTTTTTATTTTTTACTATAATTTTACAAAAAAATATTAATAAAATTTAATTATAATTCGTAAATATATTGATTAATTAAATATACAAATATATTGTAACAACACCCAAAAATAGCACTAGGTTGTAAATTTATCCTGTTAAGACCAAATCTGTTAAATGAGACATATAGGATAACGTTTTTAGGGCGTCTTCAAAGCACGTTAAATTATCGCAAAAAGTTGGAAATGACGTTGGGTGTGGAGTCCAACCCAGTGTCATTTGCAGCGCCATTTTTTTCGTTGCTACAGTGTTCACGCCATGAGTCTAATCTAGTACCATTTGCAGTGTCATTTTTAGGCATTGCTACTACAATATATTTGTATATTTAATCAATCAATATATTTACTAATTATAATTAAATTTTATTACTATTATTTTTGTAAAAGTATAGTAAAATATAATAACGTATGAAAAAAATATTTATTTTTTATATTTATATATTATTAAATATATCAAAATATATTTTTTTGAAAGAATAAGTGAAATAATAATTAGTATTTATATGTTATTAAATATATCAAAATATTTATGTTTAATATTTATATGTTATCAAATATATTTTTTGTTGAAAGAATAAGCGAAATAATTAAATATATGTGTATACGGGAAGGGCTTGAGAGAAATAAATTATAAGTTGAAGGGCTTACTTATCGATTCGGCTTCAACTTTTCCTAATACCGTTAGTTGAAGTGACCAATTTAATGGATTTGTCCTTCATAGGGTGAAATTGACAAGTTTAAGGGTTTATTAGGAAGATTGTAAAGTTAAAGGATTTAAGAGCAAAAAAGTTACAAGTTCAGAGGGCTATTTATGGGTTCGGCCATTATTTGTTTCACTTGTTTCATTGCCATTGAACGTTTGCAGAAACTTCTTAAAGTTGAATTATGCTTGATTTTTACATAATTAATGTTACTTGTTTAAACTCAAATTGTGAATTTGTTATTTTTAATACAAATCAAGTCAGCCTGTGAGCAGAATATTCATCGGATCGGTGACTACTAAAAATGAAAATAAATGGTTTCTAAATTTTTAGATTTAATCATCTCCTGTGTCACATTTAAAGTTTGTTTTTTTAACAAATACAACCAAAAAATCTAAATTATGTAAATGTAGAATATTGTGTTGAAGATTGCCACCTCATGTCTTGGCCAATAGTAAAAATATCAGATTCATGAACAAATAAATTTCAATTCATTTTTTCTATTTTTTTTTCTCTCTCCACATTTCGCTCTCCTCCCTTCTCTATCAAACTCTCAATTCTCTCTCCTCTCCTTTCTCTCTCTCTTGTCTCCCTCAACACCTATGAAACCTTAGATTTCTATCCACCCCGACGTCGGTGCATACATTCAGCTTCGTCTCTCTCTCATTCTTGTCTCTGCTTTGTTTACTCTCTCTTTTCACTGTTGTCCTTCTCTTCTTCTCTGTCAGTTTCTCGAAACGTCGCCCACTCGAGCCTCTCTTTTCTCTCCTCTCTTCTCTAATCCTTGCTCAGTTCATGTCAGCTCGTCTCTTCTCTGTCTTTGTTCGTCTTTGCCATTGCTCAACCCTCTCTTCATTTTTTCTCGTCTTCTGTTGCCTTGTTATGCTCATCGTCATCCTCAATTTTCGGTTGTCTTCTTCGACACACGATGAGAAGACAGCTGGAGGAAGGACGACGTCTGGTCTTGAAGGAACGACGATGGTCAACTGTGGGCGTGGCAGCATCGATTGTAATGGAAAAAGGTGGCGACGACTAGGGTTAGGAAAACCCCATCTGCTACCTTTTTTATTTTGCTAAAATACCCTTGGTTTGAACATTTTTCAACAAAAATGCTTTAGATCTAATTAATAATTATTAAAAAAAATATAATTAAACAAAATATAAGTGAACAAAATATAATTAAATTTTGTACATTAACATATGGAGACTTCTGGTGGAGACATTTGGAGACCTTCGGTGGAGACCTATGGAGACCTCCAGTAGAGATTCGTAGAGACATCTAGTAAAGAACCCTAAAGACTTATAGAGAATTTCAGTGAAGACCGTTGGAGAAGAAGACCTCTAGAGATATTTTTTGCTTCATTTTATTTTCATGCGAAAAATCAATTTTTCGCGAAAATATCACAATTTTTCATGAAAATGACATTTTTACAAATCAGTTTCTCTAATATGTCATTTTTGCAAATTAGTTTTTGAAGTGATATTTGTAAAAATCGATATTTTATGTTGTTATAAAAGTGTAATTTTCCCATTTTTTTTATGCTACAAGAGTTTGCTCAGTTTTTTTTAGGAGGGCTTGAATTTTGGACTTCTACATGAGTCAATCCAAAATTATATTATATTTTAATTTTTGAGGGAATTTCGTGATTTTACTGCATTAGTTTGTAATATGTCTTTTGTACAATAGCACTTTCCCATAATTATTGTCTTTTTAAATTTACGGCTCCATATTTTTAAACTCACGACATTCTGTTGATATGTTGTTCGTTTGTTGTTGATTTTTGTTATTCATTTTAGAGTATCTCTAATGTATTAACATATTAAGAGGTTGATAAGACTGTCATATTAGCAATTCATTAGTCTTTCACTCATTATATTATCTCTCTTTAATTCTTAACCTCTCATTATACTCTACTATGAAACCCGCAATCACTTCATTCATCATTTAGTTTATTTACAATATATAAATAGTAAAATATATATATATATATATATATATATATCACATAAATATTTTGTGAGCTAATATTTGAGTTAAAAATAATATTTAAAATATATCTATCATGAAAATTATTTAATTTAATTTTTAAAAATAATAATTTTTAAAAATAAAATGAAATGATAGATCGAATAAATATTTAAATTAAAATAATATATTTATTAATGAGAAGAAATTTGGATTTAAAACATACAAATAATAATAAATATATTTATCTGATATAAATATTTTGTGAATTAATATTTGAGTTAAAAATAATATTTAAAATATATCTATCATGATAATTGTTTAATTAAATTTTAAAAAATAATATTTTTTAAAAATGAAACAAAATAATTGATGAGATAAATATTTAAATTAAAATAATATAGTTATTAATGAAAATTTTTTGAATTAATTATAATAATAAAAAAGAGAAAATAAAAAATAAAAAATATAATATTGCATAGTAATAAAAAAACATAACAATTAAAAAAATTAACAAAATATTAAAAAAACTATTAAAGTAGGTGGGATCTATAATTTGTCAGTGGATCAACCCATGATCTAAGCGGATCAAAATATTAAGAGGATGGTTAATTTGCTAGAAGTTAATAGGGGTTATAACCCCATTAGTCATGCCCTTATGTTATTTTGTTGTTAGTTTATTGTTAAATTATTGTTGAATAAATATATAATGGTCTATTAATCTATAATTTATAAAGTTGGAGTATGCGATCGTAATTTTAAAATTTTTACTTTTTTTTTGGTACGGTTAAAATTTTTACTTAATATATTAAAAATGGGTCTTACAAATTCGTGATTTACGAACATGGCTCTCAAAATTCGTAATTTGTGAATCTGGATCTCAATATAATTTTTTTTTCAGCCGCTTGAAATATTTTTCGTCATTCCGATGCATAGCATTAATTTTCGAACCAGAGCCAGCTAACTCGCTTGCCCGCACCGAAGAAACGAAAATATGGCCACCGATCCTTGTGGCGCACCGGGGCCAAGCTCACGGTGGCAGCCACGGCGTTGGTAGCCGCAGGTGCTACAATTGCCATCATCACCACATCTGACGATCCCGCCTCAACTCTCAAGCTCTGCACAGCCTTCCCTACCCGCCTCTTCCGCGACTCCATAACTGCTGCCTCAGTCGCTTTCGGTATACTCTCTAGCACTTTGCTTCAGCTAGGGTTTGAAAATTCTCTTAGAATCTCGCATCTTATTCGTCATTCTTATTGTTGAATGTTCTCGTCGAAGCATTTATTCATATAGTTTAGGAGCGCCGAACACGGCAGTTTTATAGATTAGAATTCTGTTCGAGACTGCACTTTTTATTAATATTGTGGATAAATGAATAAAATGTGATGATTTTTGGTTGCAATTTTGTGATTAGATTATGAGTACTCGCTGTGGGGACTGCCAGAAGGAAGTTCTGAGAGGTCGAAGGTCAAACATGGAGTTCATCTACGGTCAGCGCTGAAGCTTCAAGAATTGTGTTTTAGAAATGGTGGAATTTATATTAAACTCGGTCAACACATTGGCCAGTTGGTATGCTTCTGAGTAAGTTTGAACTCTGAGTTTGGATGGTTTGTTAGAAGTTATTGATAATTTGTTCCCGTAATTACTTGTTCAGGAATATTTAATACCTGAGGAGTATGTGCAGACAATGAGGGATTCGATGCTGAACAGGTGTCCAGTTTCATCTTATGAACAAGTTTGTGAGGTTTTCAAGAAAGAACTAGGAGAGATGCCAGATAAAGTAAGTTCCAAGTTTTGTTAATTTATCTTTTTGAGTCTATGAATTATGAATTACATGGAGAGGTTATTTAAAAAATTTCAGTTTTTGAGGTTGTATTTGTTCTGGTCGACTTGAATATTGTGGTATTGCGAATGCTTTCGGATTGGTGATGCACCTTGTTTATGATTTTTATGATGTAGCACTCAATTTTATTAAAGATGAATCAACTGCAGGTTTTCAGTGAATTTGATCCCAAACCAATAGCAAGTGCTTCTCTTGCACAAGTTCATGTTGCCCGAACATTTGATGGCCAAAAAGTTGCCGTGAAGGTCTGTCTTATTCTTGTAACATGAAACCAAAAAGATTCCTGTATTAGTGGTGGATTCAAGTGTTAGTTCAACATGAAGGTTCTCTTTCAATCTCCATATTATTTTCAATGTTCAGGTACAGCACACTCACATGACAGATACTGCAGCTGCAGATCATGCACCTGTTGAATTGATCATGAATGCATTGCACTGGCTTTCCCTTCTTTGGATTACAGGTAGTCCTATGGATGGTTTTATGTTGAATGGTCAATTTAAAAATTCTTCTATTTTTGACCAAGTGAGGATCTTGCATTCTGCCATTCATTGAGATGATAAAGCCTTCTAAAAATTTTCCTGTATTAAGATGCATTCATTCAAAAGAGAATTGACCCAAAAAATTTGATGATACTGTTTCTCTTGTTTTTATGACCCGGTATGTTTTCTGTCTTGCATGGATAATTTTTTTGGCGTAGTGCAGATGGTTGGTTGATGAAATGTGTGAAAGTCTACCTAAGGCAAGTAATCTACACATTTTCTTCTAGTGCTTGGAATTCCATTATTTCTCATTAATACAAAAGTAATTTTAGAAATTTGCTAGAGTCGTCTTTGGAAAGAAAATGCTGATACCAGTGAGATTATTTTTCTGATTCAACTGTGATATTTATTCTGGATTTCCTCTGTTTCTGTTCATTGTTTGCTTTAGTTTTCAAGGCATTGGTAGAATATGAACTTCAACCAAGGGACATTAAGAAGAATTAGTTGCTATCATATAGTATTGATTGGTGTCAAGCTGAACTTGTTACTAAATACTTGTTGAGATTGAGAAGATTGATGATGTTTTTGATTTCCTTGTGGCATTGATAAGTGATATCAGGAACTGGACTTTTCGGTTGAGGCCAAGAATAGCGAAAAGTGTTTGGAGAATTTTCGGAAGCAGTCTCCTCACATTGCAGATTATGTTTATGCACCGAAAGTGCATTGGAACTTAAGTACATCGAAATTATTAACCATGGAATTTATGGATGGTGCACATGTGAATGATGTGAAGACCATTCGACAACTTGGAATTAGGCCTAATGAAGTTGCAACATTAGTAAGTTCATCGCCTTTGATACTCCTATGCTCATTTTATTTGTTAAACTTTACATAATGATATGGTGAAGAAATGGAAATATCTTCACATTTGTGTGTAGAGATTATGGTCTTTTAAGATGAAGCAATAGTGATAACTGGGTCTTAGGATTCTTTATAAGAATTATGCATGAAGTAGTGTCTTTTGAAATTTGATGCCCGTAACTCTTGCTAGGCATCTAGCCCTAAACTGCTACCTAAGTAAAGTATTCTGGGAATTTGATTCTTGCTTGAATGGGACATAAGAACATGACTTTGGGCAATTTTTTCCAGAAAAAATGGCACTTACACGTTTATGTTTCTTACCCTATAGTTCTCATTATACTTTATGTACATGTATTATGTGAATTTGGGAAATAAACTACATTTGTCAATTTTTGAAACCTTGGCTTTGTTGAAAAGAGGATATTGTATTTAATTTAATGGTAGTCAATGTAAATTTTGTAGGTGAGTGAAGCTTTTGCTGAAATGATGTTCAAACATGGATTTGTTCATTGTGACCCACATGCAGCTAACTTGTTAGTTCGTCCTTTGCCTTCTGCAAAAAGGAGCATTTTAGGTGAGGGCTTAATTATGTTAAGAGTGACTTTTCTATATCACTGGTAAAACTGTAATCACAAGAACAGGTGCACTGAGCTCATAAAACTCCCAAGTACTGCTGACAGCTACCTAGTTTGTGACAAGCTGTTTGCATTGAAGTGCATTCTCCTAGTAGTTTAAAAGCCTCAGTGTATGCATAACAAAAGTAAAGTTGTAAGCCAAGCCGCTCCCTTTTCAAAAAGGTGTGGGCGCAGTTTCGTTATCGTTCTTTTTTTTTTGCTCGTAGTGGCCATGCTAGTGATCTATTTTTAATAAATTTCTTCAAAGCTACTCATATTGACTGAATGCGGTTCATGGTGCAATTTTTTATCTGTGCAGTTGTTTTTTCGTCAGCATCTTGATTTTTTATACCAGGACATATTATTGTTATCTGAAAATGCTGATGTTTAAAGTTTGTCCTTTTCTGTATAGGGAAGAGAAAACCACAGTTGACATTGTTAGACCATGGTCTATATAAAGAATTGGACTTCGATACTAGATTTAACTATGCTTCCCTTTGGAAGGTACCATCTTAATTACCTTATACCAATGTTTCATAATTATTGCGTGTAAATTTTCTGCTGTCTGATTCAATGCTGATCTTTTGAAGTTATGATGTTTTGTTAGGCATTGATATTTGCCGATGCTAATGCAATTAAGGAAAATAGTGTCAAATTGGGTGCTGGAGAGGATTTGTATGCCCTATTTGCTGGAATTCTTACAATGAGGCCTTGGAATAGGGTCATTGACCCAACTGTTGATCATTTGGTCATACATGGCAACGACAGTGATCGTTCAGAATTGCAGGTTTGGTTATGAAATTATTTTGTTGTTGATCTTCTCTTTCAGATGTGGAATGTTGGGAGTGAAGATTGCTTAACAGTAATATAGCTGCTTTCTGAGTTTTTAACATTTGCCGTTTGATATCTGCTTTCTTCAGATGTATGCATCTAAGTATTTTCCTCAAATTTCTGAGCTTCTAAGAAGGTTACCACGAGTCATTTTGCTGATGCTGAAGACAAATGACTGCTTACGAGCAGTAAATAATTCCCTAGTATGATGTTATTATCTTACCTCTTTATTGTGTCATATTTATTGATAAAGTTACCATGGATAGTGTGTTGAGAAAGCCAATAAAGTTGAGAGAGGATTTAAAATTACAGAGTAAATATAAACCTGAGTCTTGACTGGCGCTGATATGCCGTGTTACGAGCTGCAGTATTGGAATGTTTGAGCAAGAAACATTTGTCAAAAATCGAACTGGAGTGTAAACTAGTTGTTAACCAAGATTTTAGCTTTGTGATTGCCTTTGGACAAGTGAAATAATTTTGTGTCAGTAGCTTTATGCTAGAAGTTATTGATATATACTGCAAATATAAATATTGGATATTTTATTGACTGAATTTATCCATGCAGTTGCGTGGGTCTTCTCTTGAGACCTTCTTTATCATTGGAAGAGTTTCCTCTGAAGCTGTTATTGAGGCGAAGAAGATGCAAAGAAAATCCTTTTTAAGTCAATTTCAAATATGGCTGGAGAAGATTGCAATGGAAACTCGCCTTCTGGTGATGCAAGTAGCCTTGTGGATTTTGCAAGTTAGGAGAGCTTTGACTGGGTGAGACCAAAACTCTCAGCCCATTTCAAAACATACTTTCTATTCTTTTTGTCATATTTACTTGCCACACACTAGGACCTCCAATTCTTTATATCCGTAGTTCAGACCTCGCTGCGTATAGCCGGCGTTGATGAACTCGGGTTGGCATTCATTTTATCCCCTTCAAAAGGGGTAACATGCATATCTTGTATGTACTATTTATTAATTTTCCCCTCTTGTATAAAACCTTTCATGCCAACTCCAGGCCTCGTAAGAGGAGGAAAGGAGACCACAGAAAGTAATCGGTTATGGAATAATAACAGAAGCAAATAAGATCTCGAGTTGTTAGGAACCTAGGAATGATACCTTGCTTTTATGGAGCTTTAGTATTTTAGTCTTCCATGTTGCCAGAATCTGGTGGGCTAAGGTAGCTTTTTCAGTTATCACCAGTAATAACACTTTGAACATGTATTTTTCATATACCGCTTGTAAGTTGCTGGAATCCCTAGCACCTTTCGGTGGGCATTTTCATTACTGAAAGTCTGAAACCAAGGACGGGTTTCGCTTATCAGCGGCGTATAACGACGGTTTTAGCTGGTTGTTGGAAAACAGCCATCAAGAAAGTGATTTGTTGAGTTGGACCTGGCTGGTCGCAAGTTAGATTAGATACGTCCGGATGAGACAGGAACCTTCCTTGGTGGATGACTTGGCTTGTACAAAAGACAACGAGAAGAAATGATTCCAGTTTGTGAGGCCTGTTGTGTGGTACCAGGTCTCTATCTCTAAATCGCAGTTTTTTGGGTAACGTAGGGGTAATCATGAATCGAATGATCTTAGACGCAAAGACTCAAATCTTAAGCAGTTGCATCATATTTTTGCGCATTTGCTCCGCCTAGAATAATATAAATTTGGACTATGAGTAAATTTTGGTAGAGAAAGTTCAGCCTGGAGGGTTCTCTGTCTGTTGAATTATTGTAAATCATAAAAGGTGTAACCAATCTGCGATTTAGCTGGCTGTGATTAAGTGGAAGAGTAGACGTCTGAATGCGGCGGACAAATTCCAAGTTGGAAGTTGGGCAATAAAATGGAGTTTCTACCAACGGATACATTGTTCAAAAAAATCTACAATTGTAATTTATTTCTTAATCTATTTGAAGAAAAAACAGAATTAACATAAATTTGTGGGAGGAGAGAAAAGTTGACCAAATAAAACAGTAAATATTCATAAGTCTGCAAACCCACCACTGCATAAGAGCAATAAATGAAACTGTACCGTCTCTCTGTCGTGTATGAATGAGTCTATTGCTCCCAATCTTCCACCACGAGAGGGAGTGACACAAGGAGGCAGTTGTGGTCGCAGCCCTGTGATCCCCTTACCATCAATTTTTCTTTACACGCAACAAAGAAGAAAATAAACCAGGGAGAGGGGGAGGGAGAGTGAGTCTCGACGACAGAAACAAACACAACATGGTGGGACCCTCACGGCCACAGTTCGTTCTCTTTGGATCCTCCATTGTCCAGTTAAGTTTCAGCCATGGCGGTTGGGCCTCCATCATCTCCGACATTTATTCTCGCAAGGTTTCTTTTCACTTTTTGTTTTTTCAATTAATTTGTTTTTTTATATTTATTCTACTCGATCGTGGAAGTTCTGTGATTGCAGGCAGATATAGTGTTGAGAGGTTATTATGGTTGGAATTCCCGGCGCGCCGTACAGGTTCTGGATCAAGTGTTTCCCAAAGTGAGTTTTTGTTTAATTGATGTTTCGATTTTATGTTTCTTTTGTGAATCCAAATGGAGCTTAGTGTTGTTATTGTGTTTATATAGGATTCTGCAGTACAGCCATCTCTGGTGATAGTCTATTTCGGCGGGAATGATTCCATGGGACCTCACTCGTCCGGCCTTGGCCCTCATGTGCCTCTCCCTGAGTATGTTGACAACATGAGAAAGATTGCTGTTCACCTTCAGGTTGTTTCTTTGGTTCTTGTGAGATTGATTGGCATTTTGATGAATTTCATTGTTGTGTTCATGCATATAATTTTTAGTCTCTTTAGGTGCCGGAAGAGTTGTTCTTTCTGGGATGTTATTTAGCGCTTACTTGATTGATTTACGTAGTTGTCTTCTATGCTGGACCAGGCGTGTTGTTTCGTGTTTGTTCTAATTAAAGATTTTATAAGGTCAGGGTCTTTCAGATTCTACGCGTATCATTTTTCTTGGTTGCCCTCCTGTTGATGAGGCCAGAGTTCGTAGTAACACAAGGTGAGCGTGTTAATATCTATGCTATGATGTTGTCCTTGTGTTTTCTTGCAAAATGTAGGATTTCTGATGTTTTTATTTTTTACGAATCAGTGGAATTTTTAGCGAGCTAGTTCGAAATAATGAGTTGTGCCAAAAGTACTCCGCTGCATGTGTGACATTATGCAAGGAAATGGGCATCAAGGTTGTTGATCTTTTTTCTGCACTTCAGAAAAGAGGCGACTGGATGACTGCTTGCTTTACGTAAGCTGGTTATGTTTACATATATTCCTTTGTTTCATTCTTTACCCTGTGTTTCTTTATGAAACCAAGATACGGCAGGTTGAAAGCATATCTATTTCTGTGCTACTAGTTTGTTTCCCTTTCCATCTATGTTTTCCTATTTTCTTTGTTCCTTTTTGTTGGAACATTAGATTTCTTGTTGGTTTGTTGTTGTGTTTATATGGAGAATTGTTGTCTTATAGGTTAGACATAAAAAAAATGGAAGTAGAAGGTCACCTCTGCATTTCCGGAGCAATCATATTATCCAACACAATCTGAATCTGTTGGACCTGTTAAGGCTGTTTGTAAAGGGTAACTGGATAGTTTAAAAGTAGCTTGACCTGCTCTGTTAGATTACATTAGTATCTTAGGTAAAATTAGTTGTGACTGACTTGGTGTAATTTCCATATATGTTCCATGGTATTATTCAATTTTATTTGATAACACATCCTGGTATCCCAAAGTCTTGCCATCCAAATGGGTATAGAGTGTTGTCTAAATGGATGAATCTGTTCTCTAGATTTGGACAAGGTACTCAATTTATTTCATATATGACTAGTAAGTATTGCTAGTTTGTTTAGGTAGTTATGCTAAGTTCTATATTCGAGTAGGGATGGTAGTGAAACTGATAGTGTTTGGATGACACGTTGATGTTTTTTTTCTAAATGTTGATGTCCTTCTTGAGTAAGGATTGATATTATTGGTTACATTTTATGCCAAAATTTTCCAGTTCTACATCCCAATTCATGTTTAGCCATCAACGAGGGTGAGTTTTAGGGTTAATCTTCTAATTCTGCTCAACAATTTCTTCTTTGCAACAGAGATGGCATCCATTTATCAGCTGAAGGAAGCAAAATAGTTGTGGAGGAGATACTGAAGGTGCTAAGAGAAGCTGATTGGGAACCGTCTCTACACTGGAAGTCAATGCCAACAGAATTTTCAGAAGACTCACCGTATGATCTCGTCGCTGCCGATGGGAAGACAACACTGAATGCTTCCGAGTGGACATTCTACAGGGAGGTGCAGTGGGACTAGGTGGCAGAACTGATATTCATACTTTTAATTTGCGGTGCTATAGCCGTCATCGTAGAACTTGATTACTTTTATCATCTTTCAACATATTGGTGTTCGAAGCCACTTGAGGTTAGATCAAGTGGTTGGGTTGTAGAACACGAGATCAAGGATTCGAATCCTGTTGTACGTGTTCGAGAACACTAGGAAGACATTTTACTGCACTAGAATAGATGAATCATATAGCTGCAATTGAAATTGGTGCTAGTGAGTGCCATTGTCTGCTTCCTTGCACAGAAGTATTAAGCAGCTTGCTGCGATATAATATTAGAGCTGTGGGAGGGGACGGCTTTTCCAGGCCACTAGTGGTATCAAAATCAATCATTGCATTTGCAATTTTGCAGGGGGTCATTTAACTTTGTTATTGTCTTGATTGTTTTAAGTATTTTACTACTAAACGGTGTGGTGGGAGGGGTTGAAAGGGTCGAGAGGCGTGGCGCTACCGCTTATCCTTTTTGCAAAATATGTAATTTAATTTCAAATCTAGCCCATTAGTCCATCTAAAATAATAATCATTGGTGATAATTCTAATATGTAAATCACTTAATTTTTATGATTTTATAATACGGTACTGAACTTAATTTTCTTCAATATAATCACTCAACTTCAATCGACCCCTTTTCCTTTAAAACGATCAAGTCATTGTCCGACTACATCCTTTTCTAATTCCAAAACAATGAAATTCCCATAGAATCAGATGCATGTGACAAAAAGTAAGCAAACTGACTCTTTTTAGTGACGGTGCTGGATAATATGTTCAAGTTTAATAGCCATACATAGTAGACATTAGATTTGGAGTGGTTGCTAGTTTGTAAAAAAAATTGAAATCATTTATCCAAAAAAAAAAGAAATAGAGTCGTAAATTCGTAATATAAAGTAAGAAAACTAAATTTACTCACGAAAAAAACAAATTAAAAATAATAAAAATATCAAGCTAATTTTTTACTACCGAACTGGGAAAAAAAATGGGTCTGCCGGGGCGCTATCTGACGGGTATGATGGACAGTAACAGCAAAACTATCATACAGCCGTGTACACAGGAACCCAAAAGCCCCAAATTTTGCTAATTTTTTGAATTTCCCCCCTCCCTTCCCTTTCCCTCACTACCACACATTCCATTAAAGCCCAAAAGGTTCATTAATCAATTTTTTCCACTGAAGACGGCTCGTCCTTTATGCAGGCCTGAGAGCCATCACTACATCTCCGATCTCGCTGCAATCAGTTGCTCTATAGCTACTGATTCAATTTCGATTTCGCATCGGTTAATTTTTGTTTCGGCGCAGACACCATCTCTGCTTATTGATGACAGATCTGCTCAACAAATGAAGGTATAATAGAAGGACAGAGGTTTGAGAATGGGAGATTACTATGACATTGACGATATTCTTGCCGAGGAAGAGGTCGCTTCTCCTCTCCACACTACGAATTTCGCGTTTCTTTTCTGCAATTATTTACTGATTTGTTGTTTTCTTTTTTCTTCTTAGTTTGTTCCGGTTGTGTTTCATAAGGCAATCAACGGAGTGAAATTCGACGAGAGTACCGAAAGAGGCTATGTAAGTTATGATTAATTGGCTCAATTACTATATTGGCGTGTAATTGTGCTTTTAATTCAAAATGTGATTTTCAGGTGGAGCAAGGTTCGAAATCGGAGCTTCCTTTTTGGCTTGCTCGAGAGCTACACTTGAGGCAAGCTGTGGCAATGAGTGTTC
>CAODLS011337108.1:0-23993 GCA_948243855.1 Flueggea neowawraea | reverse complement strand
ACTCGATCCCTACAAATAGTGAGTCGTTAAAAATGCCTTCCATAATCAATGCTCGTCAAGGCCTTGTTCGTCGATGTGTAGGTTCTACCTTCGTAGGGTGCACTCGATTACCTTGGTGAGGCGAGGGTAGATAATCCTAGTATCCATATTTTGGTTATGGTTTGACTTAACATGGCTATCAAAATAGTTTTGGGCATAGGGCATAAACGGAATTTAATGTCGGGACATGAGATGTCAAAATTTCTAGAAATACAAGAGTTATATATGACATAATTGAAAAGAATTTTAACCTAAATAGTTAAGGTTAAGGACTAGCTCAGCTGACTTAACTTTAAGTGGAATATGAATCTTGTACCCATTATGTTTAAAAACTAAAATTAACTTTAGGGATGTTAATTTTAGTGGGAGTATTCAAAAGACCTCTTATTAATCAGTGCATATTTGTATGTAGATATAATGGCGACAAACAACAACACATCAACCTTTACTTTGCGATCGATCCTTGAGAAGGATAAATTGAATGTGACTAACTTCCTTGATTGGTCTCAATACTTAAGAATAGTTCTTAAGGCAAGAAAGGAAGAGTCATATCATAGATACAATGTTTCCCTAAGTACCCGCATCCAATGCCCCTAAGAGCACAAAAGGATGCTTATGAGAAGCATCTAAGTGACTTAGTGAATGTCATATGTCTTATGCTTACTACAATGGTTGTGGGTTTACAAACGCAAATTAAAGCTATGGAGGCATTTGATATGATGAGGCATCTCAAGGAAATGTTCCAAGAGTAAGCTCGTCAAGAAAGGTTTGAGGGCATTGAATGAGTGCAAGATGAGTCTTGGCACTTCGGTAAGTGCATATGTACTTAAGATGAAATTCCATCTTGATCAACTAGAGAGACTTGGTACTCCTTTATCAAAGGAATTGGCCATAGATACGATCCTAGGGTCACTCCTTAGTAGTTATGACCAGCTTGTCATGAACTACAATATGCACAAACGGATAAGTCCATCACTGAATTACTTGGTATGTTGAAGAATGTGAGAAGAGCATTCCTAAAACCAAAGACATGCTATTGGTACAAAAGGGAAAGGGAAAGCACCAAGGCAAGGCTAAGCCAAAGAGTGTTGGCAAGGGCAAGGGAAAATCGAAGCCCACCTTAAGGCCTATGCAAAAGGTAACCAATGCGAAAGAAGGAGTTTTGCTTTCATTGCAATGAACCAAGTCATTGGGAAAAGGAATTGCAAACTCTGCTTAGAAGAGCTAAAGAAGAAGGCAAGTGACACTTCTACTTTAGGTATTGTTGTTATAGAAATCAATATGTCTACTACTTCCTCATGGGTATTTGATATTGGACGTGGAACTCATATTTGCATTAACTTGCAAAGGTTGAGAAATAGTAGATCATTGATGAAAGGTGAAGTGGATCTACGAGTGGACAATGGAGCAAGAGTTGTTGCATTAGCCGTAGGAACTTATGATATAACTTTGCCGAGTAGACTTGTTTTACAATTGCCGAATTGTTATTATGTTCCTGCATTGAGTAAGAACATTATTTCAGCTTCTTGTTTGGACAATGATGGTTTTTATTTATTATTGATAATAATAATCTTTCCATCTACAATGGAGACATTTGTTATGGTGTTCCGACATTATCTGTTGGTCTCTTTATTTTAAACTTGGAACGAAGCAAGCCCATCTATAACATTAATAAAAGGTTAAAATCAAATGATTTAAACCAAACTTACTTTTAGCATTGTCGTTTGGGTCATGCAAGTGAGAAACGCATCTCAAAACTCCATAAAGATGGATTACTTGACTCATTTGATTTCAAATCATTTGACACTTGCGAATCTTGTTTGTTATGGAAAATGACCAAGACTCCTTTTACAAACAAAGGTGAAAGGGCCAGTAATCTATTAGGCCTAATACATACTTCATCACCTTCACTGATGATTTCAGTAAGTATAAATTTGTCTATCTTATGAGACACAAATCTGAATCCTTTGAAAAGTTCAAGGAATTCAAAAGTGAAGTACAAAACCAACTTGACAAGAATATCAAAGCACTTTGATCCGATCGAGGTGGAGAATATTTAAGCCAAGAGTTTGACAATCATCATAAGGAGTGTGGGACTGTCTCACAACTTACTACTCCTGGAATGCCTCAATGGAATGGCATGTCTGAAAGGAGAAATTGAACTCTATTGGATATGGTTCGATCAATGATGAGTCAAACGGATCTTCCAGTCTCGTTTTAGGGTTATGCCTTAGAAATTGTTGATTACATACTTAACCAAATTCCATCTAAAGCGGTTGAAAAGACACCATATCAGATATGGAAATGGAAAAAGCCCAAAATGCCTTTTCTAAAGATTTGGGGATGCGAAGATTTTGTGAAACATCAAGTTTCAGAAAAGTTAGCACCTAAATCTGAAAATGTATATTTGTGGGGTATCCAAAGAAAACAAGGGGATACTACTTTTATAATCGATCTGAGAACAAAGTGTTTGTTGCTCAAAATGGTACCTTTTTGAAAAAATAGTTTATTTCCGAAAGGGATTAGTGGGAGTAAAGTACTTCTAGAAGAAATAAATTAACCACAAATAGTCGTTGAAGATAGAATGGAGATTCAATATGACCCACAAGATGTTGTGGAGTCTGAATATTTGACACAAGGCCTAAGAAGGTCTGGTAGGATTCGTCATGAGCCTGAGAGATGTTGATTTCTCATAACTGACGATAAAGGAATTGTTCTTGTAGACCACGATGAGCCTACAACCTACCAACCTACCAAGAGGCGCTTATAGATCTAAATTCTATGAGATGGCATGAAGCCATGAAATCATAAATGCAATCTATGTATGACAACCAAGTTTGAAAATAGGTGGATCCACCTGATGGAGCCAATGTCATTGATTGCAAATGGACTTACAACTTAGAAGCCAATGGGATCTTCAAAGTAAGACTTGTTGCAAAAGGTTTTAGACAAACTCATGGTATTAACTATGATGAAACCTTTTCACCATTCGTCATGCTCAAATCCATTAGGATTCTTCTTACCATAACTGCATATTATGACTATGAGATATAACAAATGGATGTCAAAACTGCTTTCCTAAATGGAAACATCCTCAATGATGTGTATATGACACAACCCGAGGGTTTTATTGATCATAAGAATCCTAATAAGGTATGCAAGCTTCAAAGATCTATTTATGGATTGAAACAAGAATTCTGAAGTTGGAATCATCATTCTGATGAAATAGTCAAAGAGTTTGGATTCATCAAGAATGAAGGTGATTTTTGTGCATACGAGAAGGTTAGTGGGAGTGTAGTAGTGTTCTTAGCACCATATGATAACAACATCTTAATCATTGGAAACAATGTTCCAACCTTTAAGAATTTCAAGACTTGATTAAGAAAGTGCTTCGCAAAGAAAGACTTAGGTGAAGCCTCACTTATCCTAAGGATACAAAATCTGTAGCGATAGATCTAAGAGGCTAATTAGACTAAGTGAAAGTGTGTACATTGATAAAATGCTAAACGGGATTTAGCAAGCTGGTTTCCAAGAAAGAAATGACAAATTCTACTATATAGTCTGAGTACATAGCCGTGTTGGACACAGCAAAGGAAGTTGACACAAGAAGTTCATTATTGGTTTGGATGTCATCCCAAGCATCGCAAACCTAGTAGATTTGTGTTGTGATTACACAAAGAACCAAGCACATACTTAGACGTGTTCACCTTATTCGAGAGAAAAGTCGAAAGAGGTGATGTTAGGATATGCAAAGTTGACACCAATGACAATGTAGCGGATCATTTGCCAAAGACTTCCCCAAAACTGAAACATGAAAGACTTGTAAGGTCTTTAGGTGTTAAGTTCTTTCATGATTAGGACTAGTGCAAGTGAGAGATTGTTAGTTTTTTTCCCTAGTCCAATCATTGATATACATTGTCATCACTTTTATTATTTAATAAAGAGGCATTTTATTTCATATCTATGAAATATTATATTGTTTATGACAATAAATCTTTCATGAATAGTTTATTCTTCCTTATGTCATCAACTGTGTGACTTGATAGTAAAATCATAAGGTTAAAAGAATATTATTCTAAAAGTTCCTAATCGATTGTTATCATACCAATGATGACAAACCAAGGTTAGTATGTTGCTAAGGGATAATCACGTTTTACCGATTATGGCTATGAGATATCACTTAGAACATAGATACATGTTAGGGAATATGTATTGGGTAGGCCCGCTATGAAAGCACTTCATTGATCAATATCACAAGTAGCTTTCATACAGTGAAATATTATATTGTTTATGACAATAAATCTTCCATGAATAGTTTATTCTTCCTTAGGTCATCAAGTGTGTGACTTGATAGTAAAACCATAAGGTTAAAAAAATACTATTCTAAAAGTATATAATTGATTGTTATCATGGGAATGATGACAAGCCAATGTTCGTATGTTACTAATAGGATAATCACGCTTTACTGATTATGGATATGTGATATTACTTAGAACATAGATACATGTTAGGGAACATGTATTGGGCTGGTCCATTATGAAAGCACTTCATGGATCAATGTCACAAGTAGCTTTCATACAGTGGTGATGTGTGAGTCCTCCAACTAGAACTCACTATCGACTCCTACATGAGGAATCACATGTTTTGACTTAGTCAAACGTTATCCGTAATAGGGTAACAATAAATGCTATGATTGGATATGTCATGAATCTTGTAGAGGAGTGATGGTGAGAGTGATGGATTTGTTCTTCTTATAAAGAGTGATATCTTTAGGTCACTTGATGAGTAGGATTGATGGAATGTATGCATACTCAAATGAATTGACAAAAGGGTTTATCAATGTCATTTGTATATCAATCTATTTGGGATCAAGAAATGCATTAAGTAATATAAGGTTGGCATGTGACCATGCCTTATTCTTAATATAGATATCTTGAGACAAAAGGACTAAATATCAAATTGTGAAAGGTTAACTCGGATCATCGATACCACTTGATATTTGGTTGTCATAATGTATTACTAGATACCGCATATGGACTTTAGGCCCAAGTGTTTGGGACGAAGCCCATTGCCAATTTCGAGTGGGCCTATTGGGTCACACACTAAAATGAATTAGATTGGATTACAAATGTTCTCTCGTTTGGCAATTAAATTATTAAGATAATTAATTTGATTAATTATTCAGGGTTTTATAATTTATATCTTGTTTATGATATAAGATATAATTCATTAATGTAATGGGCTTTTGATTTAATTCACTTATTAATATTGTTTTGGGTTTATTTATGCGTGACATAAATTCGGCCCATAGATATAATAATAGAGTGATTTATTTGATGATAATGTATCATATAATTAAAAGCCCAACAACATAATAAAATCCTAGGAGAAATTTGGCCACCACTCCTATTTTTTAGGAGTTCTTATTCTTGTGTGAAAAGAAGAGGCAAACCCTAGTTTGACTAGAAGTAATTCAGCCATCTCTCTCCTAAACAAGAAGGGTTGAATTCTTGCTTGAACAAGAAAGGAAATTTGGCCTCTCTTCCTTGATAAGGAAGGACCAAATCCTTGTGTGACAAGGAAAGGGATTTTGGCACCAATTTGAGAAGGAATTCGGCTTACATTCTCTCCTAAATTGGTGTGGCCGAATTCTTCTTGAACAAAGAAGGGTTTTTGCCAACCCTAGTGCACCTATTTAGGTTTTCTCATATGCCTATAAATAGGAGCACACCCAAGTCTTGTTTCTCATGGCAATAGCTTGGCCGAATTTGTGAGTGTCACAAACAAAGAGAGAAAATTATTTGTGAGAATTAGAATAGAGATTCTAAAAGTGCTAGTATGCTCCAACAATCCAAGGAAGTTCGTTCATGTGGATACCATTGGTCACGTTCGCGCAAAGACAACGTGGTTAAAAGGGTTTCGAGTTTATACTAAAAACTACATCAATAATTCATTCGTTCATACAATCGAGCTTTGGTTTTTTAAGGTAAAATCCTAACCCTAATCGTTTATGTTGATGTGCATGGATCCTTGGTGGGATTCTAGGATAAAATTTTTTGTTATTTATGTTGTGTTATCCTTTATATGAATGTAATATTTAGTTACGAATTCCAACATAAAACTTGTATGGTTTTAGGATAGAAATATACCTATGCCTACAAGTTGTTTGATGAAATTCCTCAAGGAGCCTAATGGGTCTAACTTGACTAGGTGATGCCGAAAGGAACCCCCTCCTTCCCTAGGAAGTGTAGATACTACTAGAGTGACCTCGGGAGAGGTCTTGGGTTAGTCTTATGGAGAGAGCAGTCACACCCATTTATTAAAACCCAGTTTCATTCGTTTGACAACTAAATCATCGGTTTCATCTTGAAAGCCCTAACGTTTTCTTATTAATGAGTATCTTGATTTTAATTTCTTGCTTGTTTTATATTACAAAACCCCAAAAACAAATCACTTGATGGTTTTATTTGCTTTTATATTTTTATTTAATCACAATTATACACGTTCTTTATGGATTCGATACCCAAGGAATACTCCAATGATTTTTATTTCTACAATCGATTCTTGTGCACTTGCAAGAAACCCATCACTTTAAAAAAATGATATTGTTAGAGGTTCGCCAAAATTGAGATTTATAAAATAACATTTGTGTGAACCATGCATTAAGGGAAATCGTACTAGGAGTTCTTTCACACTTAAGAAAGAAGTTTCTACATCTAGGGTTTTAGAGTTTGTGCATATGGACTTGATGGGTCCATCTAGGCATGTTAGATTGAGTGGTAAATTGTTTACTTTTGTGATTGTTGATGATTTTTCTCAATTTACCTGGGTTAGATTTCTTGCCAATAAAAGTGATGCTTTTAATGAGTTTGTTAAGTGGTGTAGATTGGTTCAAAATGAGAAGAACAAATTGTTGGACCAAGGGCGATCAACATTTAGATTCCTTTTATTTTTTTATGATGATCAAAATGTTAGACTTGGAGCAAATCATGAAAGAAAGATCGGAGTTGGAAAACAAGGCTTGGAAGTCATTGAATGTGCCCACGCTTAAAATATGACAAGTCATGGAAGTCAGTTAACGTATGTCATGCCCATGCTTAACGTACATTATCTAGGTTAGAAGTTCCTAATGTACGTTGTGCCCACGTTTAATGTACGTTATTTGGGTTGGATGATGATCAACGTACGTAAGCATTCCATAATGTACGTTAAAGGTTCCAAACTACATAAAACAGCATTAAATGCTCTCCAATTGCTAGTTACTTTATTCCAACAGTCGTATGGCTTAGAAAAGCTATAATACATCAAGAAAAGGTAGAGAAACATGGGATGATCATATCCAAACATGGATCAAGCTAGAGGCAAAATCAAGAGTATCAACTTCATACATTGAAACTCTAGCATTGTGCTTTGTTTGTTGTAATCTTTTTATAAACACTTTGAGAGTGGAAAAGGTTTGTTGTAAGCCTAGAGAAAACAACTGTAGGTCCGAAATGGCAATCCAAGAAGGGGGTGAATTGGATTTCTAACTTTAAAACTAATTTCAAAATGTTTTACAATAATCAGTATGAGTTAAAAACAAGGTAAGAGCAATAAACCAATTCACACAAACAATAAATGCAAAGAGAGAATGGTTAGAGGAATCAAAGCCAATGTTTATAGTGGTTCGACTCTCTTGGCTTAGGTCCACTCCTCAAGCTTCCCCTTGTGATTTTGAATCCACTATCAACTTCCTTCTTCAATAGGTGAAGGCAACCTCTACACACTCTTGCTTCTTAGGTGCAATGTTAAACTACTCAAATACAACCATTGTTTTCAAGACGAAAAAGAAAACTATCAACTCTCTAATACAAAGATTTTTTTTAAATGAAGAACGAAAATGTAATCTATCACTCTTAAGCAAGAAAAAAATTGCAAGTGCAAAACCACTCTTGAGAAGAATATGAAAGGTTTGCCAATAAGAACAATTGAAGACTTGATGATGTTGCTAGATGATTGCAAGTTGTTGTCCTTATGTCTCTGAACTCTCTTGGATGTATTTATACCTTTGGAAGTCGAAAGAGACGTTGGAGAATTGATTAGAGTCGTTGTGAGATAAGGCATCCATAGCATTTAATGCACTAACACTTTGTCTTTCCTTTGGAATTCTCTTTCGTATCAGTTGATAGAAAATCTGAAAAAAAAAACATATGAAAATCTAGAGCTTGACTTTGAGAACCCTATTAAAATAGCTGAAAAAAGAAAGAAAGAAAAAAAAAAGAAAAAAGAAGAACGAAAAAAATAGAAAAAAAAAAGAAAGGTCAGTGGCATTACTCAATGAATATGCAAATGGTCATATGAAGATTCACCAAGGTTGAGAAGCAAAATGGACAATATTTCTTTGATGGAACTTCAAATGCCTTGAGACATTGGAATTGGGGCGATATTGATTTCCCAAAGAAAAAAATTTATCCTCTCACCGCAAGACTTTGTTTTCCATGCACTGTCACTGAATTTGAAACTTGTGTTATGAGAGTTGATGATTTAAAGGTATTTGGAGATTCAACATTAATGATTCATCAATTTTACAAAGAACAAAAGACAAGGGATGTTAAGTTGGTGCCCTATCAATGGCTCGTGTCTAAAAAAAAGAAGAGATTTAAAAGTATACACTTTGACCAATTTCCACGCAAGCATGATTAAATTGTTGGTACTCACCACAATGTTTCAGCTAGAATCAAACATCGAAGTCCATCCAATTATGATCATAACAAAGGAAATACTTGCCCACTGCGTAGAATGGAACTATGTTATGACTTGATCCTTCTTCGGAAGGTACGTAGGCAGCTTGGTACCCAACTCAGGTTCAGTCACACCAAAATATGAAGAAGAAAAAAAAGAAAGAAGGTTCGCTAGATCGAAAACCCGAAAGGGCGGTCTAGGCAAAAATTAGGACGAAAAAATGAGAAAAGTCCGCTAGATCGAAAACCCAAAAGGGCGATCTAGGCAAAAATTAGGACGCAAACAAATGTTAGTTGTGGCCATTAAAGCAAGCTCTGGATTGTCACTTGAAGATCTCTCAAACCATCTCAACCAAAGGATGAAACCACGTTTCTTCTTGTGTTTGTTTGTGCTTCCCTCTTTGATAATAGCCTTTCATCTTTTTGATTGCCACTCTGTTGAAATAAATTATATATCTTTTGAAATGCATCATCTATTCAAATCATTAAGACAAAAATAAATGATGATAATAATGAAACAAATGCTTGTTCAAACAAAGTCATACCTGAATGAGCAAATGTTGCAAAATTTTGGACAGCTCAAAATCCCAAAAAAAAATATGCTAGATTGAAAACCCGAAAGGGCGTTCTAGGCAAAAATTAAGACAAAAAAGGGTCCGCTAGATTGAAAACCCGAAAGGGCGGTCTAGGCAAAAATTAGGACACGAAAAAAAAGTATGCTACATTGAAAACCCGAAAGGGCAGTCTAGGCAAAAATCAAGACACAAAAAAAGAAAAAAAAAAAGGAAAATTGAAGCAAAAGAAAAACAGCGACGGATATCGAAGGTAACAAAAGGCTAGGGGGCATCACATCCTGGCGTGAATTGTAAAACAAAAAGGGCAAAAAGGTGTGAATACATGTTCGCTTGAGTGCCAAAGACAATTTTTCAAAAAACCTGACAGGAAAACGATCTAAGAAAAAAGAAGATTTCAAAAGATTTAATCCGACCACGGGGCAACTTGATAACATTTGAACAATTCCCAGAAAGAGACATAAAAGGGGGGCAAAAAAAAAAAAACTTTCAAAAGGATGATTTCAGAAAACCATTATCACACCATGACAGCCATGCATTTCATTGCCAAATTTTGAAAAAACACCCAAAAAAACAAAAAGAACTTGTCATTTAAAATACCTCGTCTCATTTGGTAAAACATCATGCATTAAAAAAACAAAAAAGAAGAGAGAGAAAAAAATCATATCATGCATTCATTCATGCATGTCATTAACCTCTGGAGTCGAGCTTCAAGTCATTTCAACCTCTGGAGTCAAGCTCCAAGTCACTTCATTTTATTACCATCGACCTCTGGAGTCAAGCTCCAAGTCATTCCGACCTCTGAAGGCAAAACTCCAAGTCATGTCATCAGCGACCTCTGGAGACAAAACTCCATGTCATTTCATTTTGTTGTCGACCTTTGGAGGCAAAACTCTGTGTCATTTCATTTCATTGTCGACCTCTGAAGTAAAGAAAGCTCCATGTCATTTTCTTTCATTGCCATCGACCTCTGGAGGCAAAACTCCAAGTCATTTCATTTTATTATCGACCTTTGGAGGCAAAGCCTCAAGTCCTTTCACTATCGACCTCTGGAGGCAAAACTCCATGTCATTTCATTTCATTGTTAACCTCTAGAGTAAAGAAAGCTCCATGTCATTCTCTTTTATTGCCATCGACCTCTGGAGGCAAAACTCCAAGTCATTTCATTTTATTGTCGACCTTTGGAGGCAAAACTCCAAGTCATTTCACTATACCTCTGGAGGAAAAACTCCAAGTCATTTCATTTTATTGTCAACCTCTGAAGGCAAAACTCCATGTCATTTCATTTCATTGTTGAGCTCTGGGTCAATCTCTATGTCATTCCTTTATTCCAACAACCTCTGGAGTCAATCTCCATATTGTTCATTTTATTTTCATTGACCTCTGAAGTCAATCTCAATGTCATTCCTTTATTCTGGCAACCTCTAGAGTCAATCTCGTTGTTGTTCACTTTATTACTAGTGACCTCTGGGGTCACGCTCCATGTTGTTCCTTCGGTTGCATTGACCTCTAGAGTCAATCTACATGTTGTTCACTTTATTCCACTGACCTCTGGAGTAAAGAAAGCTCTATATCATTTCATTTCATCATCGACCTCTGAAGGCAATACTCCAAGTCATTTCATTTCATTGCCGACCTCTAAAATCGAGCTCCATGTCGTTTCATTTCGTTGTCCTTAACTAATTACGAGTTTTGTTCTTCTTCTACTAGTAGAAGACGAACAAAAGGGGACAACTATTGTAACCCATTTTTTGGTGATGTTAATAATTCAAAAAATTCAAAATAAATAATTCGGATTCAAATTCTATTTAATGCTCGATTTTTGCCTTTTAATTTGGGTCCAACGGATTTTCAATTTGCCATGACCCATTTTTGGGTGACTAGGCCCCTTCTCAAGTTTTTAGCCCATTTCCGAAATTGGACTAGAATTGGCTTTTACCCTCAAGCCCATTTACTTCATCCAACTTCAGATTGATTTAATTAGCCCAGCTCACTTTATCTTGAATAACTAAAACAATTTGATAACAAAAAATATAAAAAATATATATATGAGAAACGAGAAACAGAGGAATAGGCAAATGGCAGCAGGAAAAGGCATCGCTTGGGCGGCACCGCTACGGTTTGCCATCATTCACCATCACTTACTCGGTTTACTCACTTGCAATCATCACAAGCTCAACAAGTTGGATCTTCCTTCGTCTATAAAAAGCAAATCTGGAACAATTGCAAAGGGGGGAGAACAACAAACACAGGCCACAGAAACCTCAGAGCCATTTCTTTCACCAACACAAAAAAACCCATTAGAATATAACACCCACTTTACCACCGAGCCTCTTCCACCGAGCCTCTTCCACCAAAATCTTCCAAACCCGAAACCACCACCAAACCGTCACACAACCACCATCACTCAAAGCCACCACCAAGCTTCCCTAAACTGTCTCCATCTTCAACAAATCACAAACCCTTTTCTGTCAACCACCACCAGTCAAAACCTCCACCTCAAACCACCTCCTTCATCACCTCAAACTGTCTCTTCAATCGAAAACACCACAAACCGGTCGGCCTTCTCACCACCACAACCCCAAAACCGACTCTTTTTCTTCCCAAAGCGAAGCTCCACCATTTCACCACCAAACCGTTACTTTCCATCACCAAAATCACCAACACAAACCAAAACCGTGGCCCCTCTCCATACCTCTAACTCCAAAATCGGCACCAAAACCCTGGACAGGAGCAAGAACAAAAAAAAAGATTAAAAAGACTTAAACATTTAAAGAACAAAAAATAAAAAAGAGTAGAAGAGTAGGAACCGTAGCTTGGAGAGGAGAAGGACTTCGGATTTGGACACCTTGACACTATGGATCTTGTTCCCTTTGCTTTGTAGTGGCATCGCTCTATGTCTCTCTCGGCCTCCTTTTTCTCTCTCGGTCTCTCTCTCTCTCGGCTTGCTCTCGACGGACGAACCTCTCTCTCACCCTCGGCTCGCTCTTGACCGCCTTTGGAGGTGACGTAATACTCCTCCCTTCTACTTGTCGCACCGTCCTCTATAGACTCTCTCTCTCTCTCTTTTGTGTTTTGTTTTGGTAAGAGCAAATGAAACCATAACACATCTGATGGTTATATGTGCATGGTTTGAGTTGGGCTTTTAAAATGATGGGCTGGTTCGGTTTGTTTATGTGGTTGGCCGTTTCAGTTTTTGTCTCGGTGAACTGGTTTGATTTATTTTTGGGTTGATTGGTTTGGATGGACTCATTTTGTATCTGGTTGGTTTGTATAATTATTGATTGGGTTTGGGTTTATATTTTCGGTCCGGTTCGGTTTTATGCTAAAAGGATTGTTGCTTTGGTTTTGGGTTTGCTTATTTCAGTTGCTTTGTCTGGTTCGGTTCGCTTCTGCCAGTTCGTCCGGTTCATTTTTTTGTTTGATATTTGTGTTTTGAATAGGTTTGGACTTACTTAATGTTGGTTTTGGTTTGATTTACACATTGTATAATATTGCTATTAAATTTATTTTAAAATATTTTTTAAAAATAAAATAATAAAAATGAAGTCTTACCAGTCGGTTGAAAGACTATTTTCGATAATTACAGATTTTGTCCAGTCAGTTGGAAAAATCTGTAATAATAAAAATATAATTATAAAATAATTATATTATAATAATGATAATATATATATATATATATGAAAAAATATATTAAGCCTTATCAGTTGGTTGGAAGGCTCGCTTAAATAATTATCGAATTTTACCAGTTCGTTGGAAAATTTGAAATTAAATAAATATTTTAATCCTTCCTATCGGTTGGTCGGGTTACAATAAATAAAATTCGTTTTCTCCAATTAGTTGGTCAAATCGAATATAATAAAAATATATAAAAACAATAATAAAAATAAAAAATAAACGAACATCCTCGTTTTCGTCCTACTCCTCGAATCAGATATTTTACAAGAATTTTAAATCACGATGAGTGAAATTGTACAAGTTTCTAAAAATATGTTTTCCACAAATTGCAAAGGATTTCAATATGATTTAAACTCCTCCAAGTAATTTATTCGGTTCTTCTCCCCACTATTGGGTCGAACTACGTGGGCTTTGATCCCGTATACAAACACGGGTACGTAGGCGCCTGGGATATCACCCTGAGCTCAAGTCCATTTTCCAAAAAAAAAACTCAATGCCCCCAATAAAATAATTAAATTCATTTTAATAAAAATTCCAATCAAATTAATACATAATTAGAGGTACCGTTCTTAGAACGGGCGTCGTAGTGGTGAAGTTGGTTTCTTCCCTACGCGTAACTGTACTCCCGAACCCATTTTAAACATAGACCAGAAATTTTAGGTGGCCAATCGCACCTCAAAAACGATTGCTGGCGACACCCTGTTTTTCTAGATTTATTATATTTTATCCGCTCGCCCTTTGTCGCGCCGGGGTCAGGTGTCGACACCAACACATCGGAGTCCAACCTTACATGTGCACCAAAGAAACATCCTCGATTAACCGTCTTGATCATCAGTGATTTTTCAAAGATTGACTTGTTAAACATCCAAGAGTGTGGAACTTGTTGAGACTCATATGACGATAAATCAAGGTCGTGAGCTAGAAGAATTTTTGTAATGATTGTCCTATATGGTAAGCCATCTTTCCTTTGACTCTTTGCATAGGACTTCTTGAAAAATTACTTCCATTTGTAGCGCATTCTTTCAAGAATGAGAGCGGCAAAGTTGATTTGAGTCATTTTAGACACATGCCAAAGAATCTCAGTATCCTTAGCCATTACATGATTTTGAGTATCATTCTTTGGTGTGATGCTTCTATTAACTGCGTAGTGAATCATACGTAAGTCTCCTTCAAAATCAGTAGCTTCAAGCTCAACATCCGGACCAACCTCAACTACGGCTTTCAATTTAAAATAACCAATAACCTTTTGAAGCCTAAAGTCTTCCCTAAGAACAAATTGTTCATCCTCGTCTTCATCATTGTCTTGTACAAGATCTTCAATAGGAGACAACCCCATAGGCACAACTCCACCTTCTAGAATGTTAAACAAATGGCACAACATAGATTCGAAATAATCAAGCCTCGACCACACACTCTTGTGCGAAGAGCAATACCTCCGGTAGTTAGCCGTTTAATTTCATCCATATTGGCATAAAATTCCCTAACCAAATCCTCATATATAACAAATTTATATCCCAAAAATTCGCTAATTCTTAGAGGTTGAAACACATTCTCTAAATCATAGCCATCATTCCTCAAAGATTCATAGTGAGTTTTTCATGCGTAATTACCTTATGATGAATCTTTTGTGTTGTAGGAGAGATGAAGTGAGAATCAAGAGGCAAACCCTCTGTTGGAGCCAAAAAACTCTGACCGACAAAAGGGCCAATGGTTGTCCGCTGTGATTTTTGTGAATTTTTGCATGCCAAAGGAGGAGAGGGTGCAGCTGAGTCCGAATCACTTCCAACGGGATCTAAATACCTCTAAGAAGTCTTCTTAGCCCTTCTTTTAGCTTGTGGTGCCATTGTTCAAAAATCTGAAGTTAAGGTTTGGTTGGGGGTGATGAAGGATTTTAGGGATTTTGAATAGATTTTGATGGAATGAGGAGGTGAAATGAGGTTTTGGGAGGTAGAAATTTGTTGGAAAGTGATGGGTTTTGGTTGATTTGGGCGATGATCAACTCGAGTTAGGGAGAGAGGGAAAGAGACGAACAGTTGAGTTTGAAAAGAATGAGGCGTTTGTTCTGGAAATCGTGTTTTAAACACGTTTGGTGCTTCGTTAACTCGAGTTATGTTCCGCCTTACTCTAGTTATATAACCATGTACAACTCGAGTTATTTGTTTTTGCCAACTCAAGTTATTCAACCTATGTTTAACTCGAGTTGCGTAAAAATCCTTACTCGAGTTATCTGACCCCTATTCTACTCGAGTTATCATTTGCTTTACTTGAGTTAAATTTGTCCAGAAATACCCAGATGACCCAGTTCTGTTCTTTAACTCACATAACTCTTTATCTTACTCGAGTAAACCACTATCACAACCCATTTCTGCAATTTTCTTCAAATATTCATAATCAATACATTGTCACCACATCAATAGATATAACCATGGACAATTATGGATCATTTTAATATGAATGAATGCAAATGAATCAAACAAATAAATCATTTAAATACTCAATTCAATCATTCCAAATCTTCTACGAATTGAAGAAAATTTTTCACCATCCAAAGGTTTTGTAAAAATATCCGCTAGTTGGTCTTCGGTTCTAACGAACTCAAGCACAATATCACCATTCACCATATGATCACAAATGAAATGATGTCTAATGTCTATATGCTTGGTTCTAGGATGTTGGATGGGATTTTTTGAAATATTAATAGCACTAGTGTTATCACACTTAATAGGAAGTTTTGAAATCATGATACCATAGTCTTCCAATTGATGTTTAATCCAAAGAATTTGTGCACAACAACTTCAGATTTGACAGTAGATAGCAAAACACAATTTTTCTTTTTAGAAAACCATGAAACTAATGCATATCCTAAAAATTGACATGTACCGGGTGTGCTTTTTCTATCTAATTGATTACCACCACAATCCACATTCGAATAACCAACAACATCAAAATTATCACATTTAGGAAACCACAAACCAACAAATCGAGTATCAATGAGATAATGAAAAATACGTTTAACCGCAATCAAATGGGATTCCTTAGGACAAGTTTGAAATCTAGCACACACTATGCATTATATCCGGTCTATTAGCGGTAAGCTAAAGTAGGGAACCGATCATACCTCGATATAGCTTTATATCCACGGATTTTCCTATTTCATCCTTAGTGAGTTTTGTGGTTGTGCTCATAGGTGTGCTACAAAGTCTTGCATTCTCCATACCAAATTTCTTCAAAAGATCTCCAATATACTTTGATTGGTTGATGAAGAACCCATCTTTTAGTTGCTTGATTTGCAAACCGAGAAAGTAGTTTAACTCTCCCATCATGCTCATCTCGAACTCCTTATGCATATCTTTGGCAAACTCTTCACATAAACACTCATTAGTATCACCAAATATAATATCATCAACATATATTTGCACAACTAACATATAATCATTTTTGTTTTTAATAAAGAGTGTTGTGTCAACCTTCCCTCTTCTAAAACCTTTTTCAAGAAGAAAATTACTAAGCATTTCATACCAAGCTCTTGGAGCTTGTTTCAAACCATATAAAGTCTTAGTAAGTTTAAAAACATGGTTTGAAAATTTGTGATCAATAAAGTCGGGAGATTGTTCCACATACACCTCTTCTTTCAAATAGCCATTTAAAAAAGCACTTTTAACATCCATTTGATAAAGTTTAAAACCTTTGAAGCATGCGAATGGACATAAAATGTGAATGGCTTCTAATCTAGCAATGAGAGCAAATGTCTCATCAAAATCAATGCCTTCTTCTTGGTTGTAACTTTGAGCAACAAGTCTAGCCTTTATTCTAACAATTTTACCATTTTCATTCTAACAATTTTACCATTTTCATTCATTTTGATTCTAAACACTCATTTAGTGCTAATGATGGTTTTACCCTTAGGCCTAATAACTAGTTCTCATACACTATTTCTTTCAAATTGGTTTAACTCTTCTTGCATGGCAACACACCAATGTTCATCATTCAAAGCATCATCAACATTCTTAGGTTCTGTTTGAGAAACAAAGGCAACATTACCAATATAAAGATAAGTGGAAGATCTAGTTGTTACCCCTTTGGATGCATCACCAATAATTTGCTCTTTTGGGTGATCCTTAGCAAATCTCCATTCTTTGGAAAGGTCTTAATGTTGTTGTTTTTTAGCATCTTGATGATCATGAGATTTTTCTTCCTTTGAGTCCTTGCTATCTTTATTCTTGTTCACCTTGTCATCAATGCCAAGCTCATCCATCTTGTTGACAATAGCTATATCATCATCATCATTACAAATTTTTGACAAATAGTAATTAGATTCATCAAAAACAACATGTATAGACTCTTCAACTTTAAAAGTTCTTTTGTTAAAGACTCTATAAGCTTCACTAAGCAAAGAATAACCAATGAAAATAGCTTCATCCTACTTTACATCAAATTTACCAAGATTTTCTTTTCCATTATTAAGAACAAAACATTTGCACCCAAATGCATCAAAATATGAAATGTTAGGCTTTATTCCTTTCCAAAGCTCATATGGAGTTTTCTTGAGTTTGGATTGAATTATTGCCCTAATTAATATGTAGCAAGCAATATTAACCGCCTTAGCCCAAAAGTATTTAGGAATATCATTATCACTAAGCATGGACCTAGCCATTTCTTGTAATGTTCTATTTTTCCTCTCAACAACATCATTTTGTTGAGGAGTTCTAGGTGCCGAAGAGTTATGTTCGATACCTTGTTCATTACAAAAATTTTCAAATGGGTCGCAATCGAATTCCCTTCCTCTATCGCTTCTAATAGATACAATTGTGTATCCTTTCTCGTTTTGGACCTTTCTAGTAAAGTTAGTGAATGCATTTATGGCTTCATTTTTTGTGCGCAAGAAAAACACATATGTCAATTGTGAAAAATCATCTACAATGACATATGCATATTGTTTACCACCTAGACTCATAGTAGATGTAGGACCAAACAAATCCATATGCAATAGCTCAAGAGGTCTAGATGTAGAAATCAAGCATTTGCTTTTGAAAGATGTTTTAGTTTGTTTTCCTTTAACACATGCATCACACACAACATTGTTTTCAAACTTCAATTTAGGCAACCCATCAACTAATTCTTTTCTAGAAAGTTTTGAAATCAAATCCATGCTTGCATGTCCTAATCTTTTATGCCAAATCCATGCATCTTCATTGAAAGCCAAAAGACATTTTTCATTGAAACATTTTGAGTCATTTAAATCCACAACATAAACATTTTCATGCCTCTGACCAATGAATAAAACTTTTCTATCTTTTATGCTTTCAATGATGCAATGAGATGATTCAAAGACAACACGATTATTCATATCACACAATTGACTAATACTAAGCAAATTATGCTTCAAACCATCAATAAGGCAAACATTTTTAATGATTGGTGAAGGTTCCTTACCCACTTCACCTTTACCTATGATTTTGCCTTTTAAGTTGTCTCCAAATGTAACATATCCACCACTCTTAAGTTCAAGCTTGGAGAATTAACTTTTGTCTCCGCTCATATGCTCGGAATAACCACTATGAAGATACCAAGTATTTGAATTCACTTTGGCCTTCATGCATACCTACAAAAGTGGATTTCAATTTCTTGTTTTTGGTACCCATTGTATTTTGGGTCCATAATAGTTAGTCCTAATCATGTTAGGAAGGATGGTCCCTTTGGGCGCCCACACCTTTTTTACACCAATGTAAACATTATTTTTAAAACTGCAAGAATATAAAATATGTCATATTTTACCACAATATTTACATTTAGAAAATGGAAATGATACATGTTATCTAACAAACCTAGTATGATACGATTTGTTGTCATTCTTATAATCATATCGCAATCCACTTTTGGATAAGACAACCTTTGACTACCAAGAAACTTGTCAAGGTTTTCTTTCCCTTGAGTGAGTTTGTGAGAAACATTAGTGAGCCAATCAACTTTCTTCTTTTGAAATGTTTTCATTTACTAAGTCATCATTGTTGTTACACACACATTTAGCAAACTCATTCTTTAATCTATCATTTTCCTTTTTCAAGCTATCATTCTCTTTTTGCAAAACATCAACCTTTTTATCAAGCTCACATACAATCTTCTTTAATTCATTATTCTTAATGCCAAGCTTCCTAAATTCATCATCTTCTTCTTCATCACTATCACTAGAAATTTTGGTCCTTGATGTTGAGGCTTTAATTGTAATACTCTTCTCCTTCTTCTTGTTCTCTTCTATTTCCTCTTCTTCTTCCTTCATGCTCATTTCATGAGTGAGCAAATAACCCATGAGATCCTCCAATGGTAGAGTTGAAAGATCTCATTTGCTTCTTGAATTAGATTTTTTATTGGAGCCTAAGAGATCATTTGCTTCTTGAATTAGATTCTTGATTGGAGCTTAAGGCTTTGGTAATGATCGAAGAATCTTCCTTACTATCTCAGAATGTGTGTAAGTCTTTCCTAAAGCTTTGAGTCCATTCACAATATCTTTGAATCTATCGAACATGGCTTGAATTGATTCATCCGAATTCATCTTGAAGAGCTCGTATTTATGAACCAGTAAGGAAACTTTATTCTCCTTTACTTGCTTTGTTACCTTATAAGTGACTTCAAGAGTGTGCCAAATTTCTTGTGCATTTTGGCATTGTTGCACCTTGTTGAATTGATCTCGACTAAGTGCACAAAAGAGAATGTGCATAGTTTTATGGTTGTATGAAACAAGCCTTCTATCACCATCATCCCAATCTTCCTTTGGCTTGTTGATCCTTTCACCATTGACAACTTTAGTACGAACATATGGTCCATCTTCAACAACATCCCAAACCTTGGTGCTTTATGACTTTATGAATGCCATCATTTGTATCTTTCAATATATGTAGTCACTACCATCAAAGAAAGGAGATCGGTTAGTGGCCAACCTTCATATTTAGAAACATTGTTCATGGATGTCATTTGGATCTTTTCTCTTAGGTTGTGAAACCAATATCAAGAGATTAAGCTCTGATACCAATTGTATGTCCGAAATGGCAATCCAAGAAGGGGGTGAATTGGATTTCTAACTTTAAAACTGATTTAAAAAAGTTTTACAATAATCAATATGAGTTAAAAACAAGGTAAGAGCAAAAAACCAATTCACATAAATAGTAAATGCAAAGAGAGAAGGGTTAGAGAAATCAGAGCCAATGTTTATAGTGGTTTGGCTTTCTTAGCCTACATCCACTCCTCAAGCTTCCCCTTGAGATTTTGAATCCACTATCAACTTCCTTCTTCATTGGGTAAAGGCAACATCTACACACTCTTGCTTCTTAGGTATAAGATTAAACCACTCAAATACAACCTTTTTTTTCAAGACAAACAAGAAAACTATCCACTCTCTAATACAAAGATTTTTCTTTGAAATGAAGAACAAAAATTTAATCTATCATTTTTAAGCAAGAAAGAAATTGCAAGTGTAAAAGCACTCTTGAGAGGAATATGAAAGATTTGCCAATAAGAACAATTGAAGACTTCAAGATGTTTCTAGATGATTGCAAGTTGTTGTACTTATGTTTTTGAAGTCTCTTGGATGTATTAATACCTTTGGAATTCGAAAGAGACATTAGAGAATTGATTAGAGTCGTTGTGAGATAGAGCATCCATAGCATTTAATGCACTGACACTTCGTCTAACTCGAGTAGGTAAGAATATAACTCGAGTTAGCCTTTATGAACATCATGTGTTTTTTCCTCTTACTCGAGTAGGAAAAACTCTAACTCGAGTTAGCCATAGATGTTACCGTTAGGACCACCAACTCTCAACTCTTGAAATCTGATCGTGTTAGTCCTAGGTATAATCATTTTGTCTTCAATGATAACTCGAGTTAGCCTTCAATCTCCTGCTTCCTGTTTCATTGATCTATTATAGTTGTAGACAATGTAACTCAAGTTGAATTTATGCCTCTGATACCCCATAATATTTAACTCGAGCTAGTAATATTTATAACTCAAGTTGTATAGCTGATGATTAACTCGAGTTGGCTTCTTGATAACTCGAATTGTTGATTTTGAACATCAGCTTTAGGAAGTTGTCTTGCTCGAGTTGAATATGTATAACTCAAGTTGTTTGGCTACTAAATAACTCGAGTAGCCCAGCTCCTGTATAACTCGAGTTGGCTTTTAAATAACTCGAGTTGAATATTTGCATCTGATGGTCTGATTTTTCTTCTTCACTTCTGGACACGATGGTTACACCAATAATTCAAGTTGGACAACAATATAACTCGAGTTAGCCTTGAAAAAATATCCACATATCAAACTTAATTTTGTTCATCATCAAAACACAAAGGGATCCAAATGTTAACCACCCTTGGTTCAACAACAACATTGTAAGGCTTTAGAGGTATGAGTCGGAATCAACCTCGTAGGCTTTAGAGGTGTGAGACGCAATCAACCTTGTTGTAAGGATTTGTTGGATTGATTCGGAATCAACCATCATTATAGTGAAAATTCTAAGTGAGACTTAGGTAGTGGACGTATGCATGGTTGGCCGAACCGCTATAAATTGTATTGTCGTTTTCTCTCTTCACTTCAACTCACTTCCGCTCTCCAAACTCAATTAAGGCATCCTCAAAAAATTCTCCAACAAGTGGTATCAAAGCGGGTCTCCATTGTAGAAGGCTTAACAACCTTAGAGCAAAAATCCTACATTATTGGTATGCCAACTTTAGTACTTTCTTTCCTATTTTCTTGACTCCTCACATTTTTTAGCTGATATTGTTTTGATTTAAATAGGGGTAGAAAAGAAGTTTTAAAACTTATGGACCAATCATTTTCATAGGGGGGGAAATAATGTTTTCAAAAAAAATATAAATGATGCACAAATTGTTTTAAAAAGGGGGAGTTAAGACCAACACAAAATTTGCTTATTGCTTAATCTTTTTTATGATTACAAAAAGGGGGGAGATTGTTGTATGTTTTAGTTGAAAGGGTAGAATAGTTGATTTATGATTTTTTCACATTATCATAAAAAAATCATGATTCTAGCCAAATGACAATGATGAAATCCTTAATCAAATTTATTGCCTTTGATGTAGCACTTGAATTCTTGAAAGTTTTAGCATAATCAAAAAGGGGAGGTTGTTGGATCATATGTGATCAACATGAAGATCCTTTTATGTTTGATGATGAACAAAAGTTTTGATGATGATCAAAATATTAGACTTGGATTAAATCACGAAAGAAAGATAAAAATTGCAAAACAAGTCTTTGAAGTCATTGAACGTGCCTACGCTTAAAGTACGTCAAGTCCTAGAAGTTAGTTTACGTACGTCGTGCCGATGCTTAACGTAATATCTGGGTTAGAAGTTCATAATGTATGCCACGCCCACACTTAACGTACGTTATCTGGGTTGGAAGATGATCAACGTACGTAAGTATTCCATAACGTACGTTAAAGGTTCCAGACTGTAAAAAAAACAACATTAAATGCACTCCAATGGCTAGTTACTTTATTCCAATGGTCATATGGCTTAGAAAGACTATAAATACATCAAGAAAAAGGTAGAGAAACGTGGGGTGATCGTATGAAAATGTGGATCAAACATCTTCTTCATTCCCCTCACTCCAAAACACCAAAGATCAAACTAGAGCCAAAATCAAGAGCATCAACTTCATTCATTGAAACTCTAGCATAGTGCTTCGTTCTTTGTAATCTTTTTATAAATACTCTAAGAGTGAAAAAGGTTTGTTGTAAGCCTAAAGAAAACAACATTGTAAGACTTTAGAGGTATGAGCCAGAATCAACCTGTTAGTGATATGCTCTAACCCAATCATATGAACATTGTCATTTATATTGTTATTTAATAAATATGAGGTGTGTGTGTGTATATATATATATATCAAGTTATTTAGTAATGCATTAACTTGATGATATTATTCATGAATAGTTGATTATGTCTTATGTCATCAAGTACGTGACTTGACAGTAAAATCTTAAGATAAAAGAATGATATTCTAAATAGTCCCTAATCATTCATTATTATTGATAAAAGAATGTTATTCTAAATAGTCCTTAGCCATTCATTATTATAAGAGTGATAATGAGGCAATACTAGTATGCACTCTAATAGATAATCATGTTTTACTAATCTTGGACATGAGATGTTACTCAGAACATTGATACATGTTGGGAACATGATATTGGACTAACCCACTTTGAGAAATACTACATGGAATATGTCATCAGTATTTCTTATCGCAGTAGTGATATTTAAGTCCTTCTACCTGAATTCACCATGGATTCTTACGTGAGGAGCTTTATGTTTTGATATAGTTCAACGTCATATGTAATAGGATCGTAATACAAGCTATAATTGGACATATGGTAAATCATATGGAGGAATGTGAGTGATAGTGAAGAAATTTATCTCGCTCTTATTTGAGTGAGATATCTCTTGACCACTTGACAAGTAGGACTGATGAAATGCATGACCGTGCTCAAATGAAATTGATAGGAGTTATCAATATCATGGCCCGGTTTGTTCCAATTGTAGTAAATGATTAAGCTTTGCTTCTTAGAGTCCTTCTTGAATTCCTTCTTTAGCTCACCTTTACTATTTTGATTCTTGTTCTTCTTCCATGGCTTGTTCCTCGTCATGAACCGCTTGAATATTCTTGCATACATAACAATTTCTTCATCATCACTCTCATTCTCCTCTTCAATTTCAGAATCTTCAACAACTTTAGATTTGAGAGCTATTCCTCTTCTCTTATCACTTTTGGATCATTGCTCTTCATCTTCATACAATCCCATCTCATGAGTGAGAAGAGATCCAAGTAGTTCTTCCAAAGGTAGCTTGTTGAGGTCCTTTGCTTCAGGAATAGCATCTTTATTGGATGCCTAAGATTTAGGCAATGCCCTCAAGATTTTTATTACAAGCTTTTAGTTTAAGTATGTTTTTCCAAGAGCTTTCAATCCATTTAGAATGTCA